>CM025627.2:8517862-8541309 GCA_014621495.2 Entosphenus tridentatus
TGTGGCCGAAACGTCGTGAGAATTATTTTATTATGTTTTATTTGTATTTTATTATTTCCCTTCTACGTGACTTTACCGAAAGAACCAAGAAGATGAATCCCTGCAGTCACGAAAGCTTTAAATCGAAAAATGGTTGGAAATACTTCACCTTCAACTATGACATGTTTAAAAGCTGCGTCTTTTCAATCCCCTCCGCATGAAAGAAGTCCAATGTTAAAATCACTCGTGTTCAAATGTTGCAATTAACATAATAATAGTTACGACTTATTTACCCAGGAAAGTCAGGTGGGTCTTGCAATGAAATATTTGTCTATTACCAATTACATTGTATGTTTTTAGCCAAAAATAACAATGCAAATTTAAATAATGTACCTGTGACAGCAGTAGCTACGATGCATAGAATACACCTGGACATTGCATCATTATTTTCAGTTTCAAAAGAAACCTTTATGTTCGAGATATAAAAGGATTAAAGTTGTCAGGCAGGGAGGGGGTCCGGTAAATGTTTTCTTTTGCATCTCATACAAGCGAATACATCTCTCGTAACACATTTATTTTTACTGAATTTATTTAATTTCATAGTTTATTTCTAATTGGGAATCCTGCTGCTTTGTCAGAGGGAATACTTAACTGGGCAAACCAGTTTTCATGTTTAAAGAATGTAAAGTTGCAAATAACATATGGAACATACAACACACTTGGTGAATATGTAATTTCAGCAACCTCAACTTTGGAAACACGACGCTCACATTTCATCGGCCATGATAAATCCACTGCGGGATGAAGGCCCCCCCCCCCCAACTTGTCACCATCTCTCACGGTTTTGCAATGCTACAATACACCAAAGCGCTGCACATGAGCCAATTTCAACACTCCATCTCCTTGGCGGATGTTACCCTCAGAAGCGTTGTTCCTTGGCTGCATACTCCGTCACGATCATTGGCCCATGACGTGTCCTGCCCAAGCCCACTTACTTTTTTTTAGCAGTGTGAATTATGTCGCTAGCCTGCACAGGATCTCGAACGGTACGGGTTGCCTTTACAGTGTTCAATGTAAATACAAGAACGCAATCTCTCAGCGCACGCTTGTAATTACATTGATTCGAAAGGAGAAAAACTACACGTGAAGATTAGCATCGCATTTCCGGTATTTTATATGGGGAAAAAACATGACATCAGAATTCAGCTGAAGTACAATACCTCAGGGTATCCAAATGAGACATTGCTGAAGAGTGCCCATGGGCAAAAAACCCTGGGAGTCATTGCGCAACCTCATCTCACAAAAGTCACATTCATCTCAGGAGCACAAATGAATAATCGGCAACACTAAACTTTCCGGTAGTATTCCACAGATTAAGCCGTGGCGTTTTTCATTTTTATTGGTTTCGCAGCTCCTGCGGGGAGGTTAAATAAAACCCGTCCGACCAATTAAAATGTAGCCAATATCCACCAAGCGAAGACCCCCCCCATCTCAAAGCACACACTCTCCAGCACATTTTTCAAGGAACAGCAGCACCATGGAATTGTGACTGTGGTCCACAATCGAAGGCAATGCAATCGCAATACAGCTGACCACGTGTCTGGGTAATTTGGCTGATTAAGTGCATTCCAGAAGCCCTTAAAATGTAATCAATATGCTGCGATATAGTGGAAAAATACTGAAGAACTTTTAATATGAAAATCCACTTGCCTGTCCATTTAAGCATTGCAGATCTCTTAAATTATAACATATAATGCACTGAATGTGCAGCATTGCATTTGTGAAATTAGCACAGAGTAGATCGTTAACCAAAGCACGATGGTAGGTTTTCCCTTTTTTTACACGCTTTTTATTAACTCTGTCTGTTGTTGTATCCTCAAATCTTGTAACTCAATTTTAACCCACTTCCCAATGTGGTATCGACTGCAAAACTTGGTATACTTATGTCATACTGATGACAAAACAATATTCGATCATAAAAAAGAAATAAAAATTAACATTCTTTTTTTATATGTTATGTTTCGGCTTGGGTCTAATTGTCCACGGTCAACTGACGTTGGCTGTAATTGACCATTGTCCCTTACGTTATGGCAAGCTTCGGGGCCACTTCCTGGAGTCATGGAGTTCTGCCATTACTCATACGGTACATTTCATTAAAGCGTGTTTTAAAAACATTTTTTGTTTATTATTCTGGCAACAAAACAGGTGTTAACATGTTAAAACACCAAACTGAAACCTTTTACAAGGAATCATGTCCGCATTAACCACAATGCTTGTGGTCAGAATGCAAACAAAAAAAATACGCTGATAATATATGCATTGTCCTTGAAACTGATTGGTTCACACCAGAGACAGCTTTCTTTTGAGCCTCGTCTCAAACGGTGTTATACCAGAGGACGCCAAAAGGCATACAGCCCAAAGACAATGCACAATCAGAAAAAAGGGGGAAAAATCTATTATCATATTTTGGTACTGGCAAGGGAGGTCCCATGATGTAAATTCTCACCCCAAGCTCTTATTATTCTAATAGTGCATTGTTTTTGGGCTGTACGTATTTTGGCGTCCTCTGGTCTAATACCGTTTGAGACTAGGCTCAAAAGAAAGCTGTCTCTGGTGTGGACCACTCAGTTTCAAATACAATGCATATATTATCAGAGTATGTTTCTGTTTGCATTCTGACTACAAGCATTGTGGTTAATGCAGACATGATTCCTTGTAAAAGGTTTCAGTTTGGTGTTTTAACATCTTTACACCTGTTTTGTTGGCAGATAAAAGGAAAAAACCTATTATCATATTTTGTTGCTGGCAAAGGAGGTCCCATGTTAACCAAAGCGTTCGTGCTTGTATATGGCCGGCGTTCGAGTGAAACAAAAACGTCTGCTACTTTGAAGTTCTCGGGCATGCATTGCGATGACGTCAAATTCTGTAATTCAGCAAAAAATATTATATCACGCGCGTCATTGGTTCTGCGGCAATGCCAGATGCTGCACCACGTAAATGGAAAGACAGACACAACACACATTGATATTTACCCTTTACCCTCGTATTTGTAACTCTCACCACACATTCGCAACTGGCCGATTTTAAAAAGGCTGCCCGGAACCCATCAGAGTTCATCTATCGCAAGTCATTACTCACCAGGTTAAGATGCATTACAAAAGTCTATCAAAATTATTAACCTAAAGAAGCCTGCAAATTGAGTGTTAATGTAAGTTGCAGCCCTTTGAAAATGTTTGAGCGCGGATGAGTTGGAAGAAAAAAATTAATCCACCGAGCGTATGTTGTAAGTATGTCGCGAAAAAAACTATTAAGGACAGCTGTCGTATTCATGAAATGCAGGATTATTTTTTAAACCAACGACTTGCTCGGAGCCAAATTTGTCTCTTTTCTCGACTCAATCCGTAAACGCTGGTCTCTCTTCACTTGTGGCACGGGTAACCCCGCAAAACTTTCTCTGCAATGGTTCAATCCTTGTGGCCAGCGCTGCACGGTTCTGCGAGGGCTCAAAACGTGTCAAGAAATATAAAACTGGCAAAGTGCAGGCACGTCTCATCTCGGCGTTGGAATTCATCAAGGCAAACACTTCGGTGGTCATGTCATGGGCGTGACGTGCACTGGCACAGCAAATTAAAGACATCTAAAAAAGCACTTCGTTTAAAAATCTAATGCATTGATCAGGCAAAATGGGCTGCACAGGCACCAATTAGAGGGAGAAAGCGATGCCTACATTTCAACGTTTGGATAAGTGATAAACGCACACGGTGCATATTGTGCTGGGCACCGCCACATTAGTTAATTAAGTCTAGGTTTATTGGTTGTAAGCAGGCTGTGCATGCTTTTAGCCTATTAAATATGAATAACCGGGCATGTGCCAACATTGAGAAAAGTTTGGAGCCATCTACTCACCCATCCATCATCCCTGGCACTTTCACACGCACGCACGCCTCTGAATGCAGTGCACACACAAACGTACGCACGCATATGCCCGCCTGTGTGTGCGTACGTGCATGCACTGTGCACGCGTGCACACACACACACACGTATCACACGTACGGTCATACTGAGAGGTGGCCAGCGGCAATGTGTATGCAAAGCACTCAGGAATATTAAACACACGGTTTGGAGCGATGCAATTGATGCTGGCTGCAGCATATGCCCTCTGATTTCTACAAGTACTCAAAACTGGAATTGTGACCCATAGCTATATACTAAAAATATATCCATTCTCGAACGTAGAGATTTGCTTTTTGTCCTTTAAAAAAATACACAGGCGTATTAACACAATGCGTTGTGTACAAAAGCAAAGGAATATTGAATGTAAAATGAGACACTGGAATTGTGAACCATAGCATAATGTTTAAATATATATACTGTACGTTCACACTTTACAATGTAAAAAAAAAGCTTTTTTGTCCTTTGAATAAAATATACGTGGGGACGCAAATAATGATGCATTGCGTACAGAAACATAACATCGTTGAATATTAAATGAAACACACTTTCTTTGTGAAAACAATATAGAATTCTCTCTCTGTAGTGGAGCTAGATGAGCTGTGTTTTCTGATGTCCTGGGCTGATAATAATTTGATGACCACCTCAAAAGAGCCACCATCAAGGTGGCCCCTACTGCTCTTGGCCGTCAAATGTATTTGTAAAAATAACAACAATATCACTCATCCAATTAAGTGCACTTATCACACACAACAATGCGTGAAATGTCTTCTCGAAAATACAGATGGCCTGATTTCAGCCACTTGGATCAAGAGGCTCAACGAGTTAGTGTTCCTAGCTGACCTCTATGCTGAGGATCCCCCAGTTTGAATCCATTGCAAAGTGGGAGCAACATCAAATCAACGCACCATCTGCCGCTTTGTTTGGATGTGAATTGTCCCGTGACATTGTTTTCGAGATCGGGCGATTGTGTGATCTTGCCGGGCCAACTTTGGATAATTTATACCAGCCAACAGTAATTTATAAGATTGTTCCTGCATGAATGCATGTAAAGGCCAAAGGCTCTCGTGGGCCAAATTACTTTAAGGCAATACTTGGCATATACATTAAAACGATGATAATGATAGCAATGACAAAATTAAACCTGGCTGCTTCCTGGGGTTTAAATTACAGCTTGAGCCAATAATCAAAGCGATTTCATTTTGTGTAATTAATTAACTTGGTCTCATGCATTTTTGCAACCATCTTAAGAATCACATTTATTTTTTTCAGCAGCCATTTTTTTAAACATTAGCCGTTATGAGTCATGCTTTGGAGCAGTTCAATTTTGGCCAAATTAACCATTTTTACATGCTAATTAGAACTAATGTGGATGTGCTTTGGCACAATAACGTGCAAATTGCACTTAGGCGACACATTTTTAAAACATAAAGTGGTAGTTGTCATTCCGTGAAGGTTCATCAGTCATGCAGATTACTTTTTGCCCATTTGCTAATTGCAGTCCTGCTTGTATACACAGGTCTGTTTGCATCACTGCTGTAAGTGATGAAACTCAGGATTAACTCATTTCGCTTGCTGATGGGGCGAGCGAACTACATCGATTGTCGTGCTTGCAGCTTTTCTTTGAATAAGCAACACAATTCATACATCTTGCCTACCCCACTCCGATTTCAATTTCCTCGGGCCTTCATTTGCAGTAATGCTGATTCGCAAAGGTCACAAAACAAGTGTGTAGTTAAAATGTGATTTCAAACACTTTGCGATTACAATCTTACATATGTGATTTTTATTACCATGTTCATACGCTTCATTTATCGAGGCAATTTATTTTTGAAATATTACCTCATTTCATTATGGTAATTAGAGCAAGAAAAAAATGTATATATTTAACAATGCCTCGATAACAGCTTTTGTTGCATGGCACGTTACATCTTTAAAAACATTCTTAATGTTGTACCTGTAAGCAATTTGCACATGGTTAAATTGTCTTCTTTTTCATGTACATGCAAAAGCTTTTAAGTTTAGCCAATTCATGACATTAGCCACTTTGGCAACTGCTTCAGTTTCTACACATATAATATCTCAACAACTCTTATGCTGCAAGGAATTCGATTGTGAACATTAAGGAAATGTCACGGGCCAGAAAAAAATCTGAAGTACATCAAATCACAAAGGTAGAGTTTATCTTTACTAGGACCGGTGAGACAAAGGCGGCGAGGAGTCATTCTACGACACTGCTCGCTCATCAGCCATGCGGGCCTGAATAGATGCTCGCTAACAACAGTACATTCCCAATACTCGACAAATATATATATATACAACCTTACTCTTTATTTTTTTCGGTAAAGTCACGTAGGTAAAAAATAAAATAAAATAAATGAAAACAACTAAATTAAATCACGACGTTTCGGGCGCAACACAAACGTCCGTCATCAGGTGGGAAAGTATGGCCTGCTGCTGACTATTTAAAAAAAAATGTATTACATTTAATTTTATTTTAAAATAGTCTGCATCAGCAGTAGGCCATGCTTTCCCACCTGATGACGGACGCTTGTGTTGCGCCCCAAAACGTCGCGATTTATTTTATTTTATACCCAAGTGACTTTACCGAAAGAACCAAAGAGTATAAATATGCAATTGTACATTCAGCGCATCGCACTGGTTCATAATAATAAAAAAACAATGATGGAATTGCGGCAAACGTTCCACGCAGTGCAATTACAGTGAGAGCGGAGGTGTTAATATAGGTGCAAAATTAGCGGGGGAAAAAACTTAAGCAGCTTGTCCCTTGTTTATTTACTTATATCACCATAGCAAACCCGATGGAAATGTTTCCAAAGCAGGCAGCACAGCACAACAGCTTGCGAAGCCTCACTATTACACAAACGTGCAGGCCACCGGCAGTGCAGGCAAACAGCGGTGTATGGGTAGTGTCTGGCAAATGGTTGCCTTTCCTCGAGGGGTCTCCCCCAACCCACCTCTTGCCAGATTAGTAGCAATGCTCGCTTATCCGGCTTTAACAATGTAATCCTTGGCCTCCCTCCCATCAAATCTTTAACTGAACTTAATCAAGAGAGTTTCACATCAAGCTTGGAGGTAGAAGCTGGCCCCAGTGTGGTGTTGCGAGTAGTCAGGTTTATTACGTTAAATCCTTGGCTCAGGTGCTTGTCACTGCAATAACGTGAATCCAACTGATTGGGTTGCCACTTGGTGAGTTGCACCAAGTAAAAAGTTAAGAGTTTTTTCAGAAATGCAATTCTGGATAAAGGCCTCTCCACAACGTGTGGCGATGAATCTTTTTTAAGCGCACACAAACACGTTGGTCTTCTTTCATATAGATCAATAACAGCGGATTAAAGATGTAATTTAAGATTTGTTATCCACTCAATTGCTCAGAAGCAGAGTGAATCTCGTCCATTCCTCCTTTATAGGAGTGAAGACAGCAGAGTGTCAACAATGTGCTGGATGGTTTGGGATTCGTGGTCAAACTCGCAGGCCACACTCACGTTGGTGAATAGGGGTTAGTGAATGGGTGGCTCATGATCAAACTTAACTCACCACCGATGTTAGCCACGGTTGTAAATGGAACACGGCTCAGAAGGTTCGTCGTAGTGCAGTGCACCAACCATTGTGGCACCTACACACACTGTGAATTAAACCGAATTGAGCCGATACTAGCTTTAGATGGGTGACTTTTTTATGGATGAGCGAATAGCCCACTATAAACTCATTAATTACTTTTAATTGACATTTAATTGTCCACAATTAGCATTTGCCACTTGCAACTCAAAATAAGTGCAGGTGTTACATGCGGGCCATGTGCAGTCTATTTTAAGCTTTAATTATGATTACTTTAGCACGCACGATAATGCTAAGAGTTGCAATTACTAAGCTGTGCGAATTAAAAACAAAACAATGATAAAAGTTCCATAATTTATGGATTAAAATGTGATTTTCTTTCACCATCTCTGGATTTCAGTCTGCTTATTAATTAATATCCATTAAGTACATCAGCAATTAGGTGCAAAATGTTAGACACTGTAGGCAGGTGGTAAATTGTGCTTTCAATCCTCTGCTCAAGAGGGCTTAAACGTCAGGGTTTTAATTCTAATTCAATTTTATAAACAATTAAAGTGTCAATATAAAGGGAGTTCAAACGAGTAAGGCAGCGGACATTCAATGCGTCAGAAAATGTTAATGCGCTGAGGAAAGTAGCACCTTTCGTTCTCCGTTGTTTTCACTTGGTAGTTATGTAACCTGTTACCTTCAAGGGCAAGTGGACATTTTCACATATAACTCTTACTCAGGAATTGATGGTAGCAATGTACAAAAAGAAAATACCAGCACGGTTTGAATAGCAGAGTCCATACTCTCTCCTACAGCATAACAATCAGAGAGAGAAGAGAAAATTCGGGGAGCAAATGAAAGCTTTTTAACACATTTTCGAGCCGAACTGATAATGGAGCCCATTTGTGGGATAAAAGATTAAACTGTGAATATAGATGGGAGATTAAGCAAAGGATTTTGAGCTGTACAGTTCAGACTTATCGCACAGGAGAACGACACAACTACTCCGTTTATAGGACACGGCACAAGTCTGCATACGGACACCAAAATTCGTTGATTTGAAACTTTCTCTATCGGCCCACAAAAATGTCAAATCTTCAGCACTGAACCGTGTGGGAAAACAAAAATCAAACAAAACACCTGCAATATATTTCTAACCGACTGCTACAAAGTAAGCATACTGTGCATTATATGACACATGAACACATACCCTGCAAACTATAATAAATAAGACATACAATAAACAAGATATATGCAAAGACTGTACCTGCAGAGTTAAAAAAATATTACAACACTTTTGCTTTGCAGAATTATCCATATCCATCAGGAGTGTGAATGCTGATCTTTAATATAATATATACAGTAAAACCTTGGATTGCGAGCATAATTTGTTCCGGAAATGTGTTTGTAATCCAAAGCACTCGTATATCAAAGCACTCGTAAATCAATTGTGATCACGCGACGCTCGGCAGACAAAGCGTATACACGTACGACTCGTATTGCAAGACCTCGCTCGTTTATCAAATTAATATTTATTTAAAACATTTTCTCGTCTTGCAAAACACTCGCAGACCAAGTTACTCGCAATCCAAGGTTTTACTGTATAAGGCTCAGAATGGTCTGAATGCTGTACAGCGCATGGATGTAGACATTGCACGGATGTACACATTGCATGGATGCACACATTGCACGTATATAAAAGGTGCACATCTCCCGGTACAAATGCCATGGCAATGTTTCCCATCACTGCATTGGAAAATAGCGTTTTGTTGTTGCTGCGTGTATGTTTACACCTCGTACGTTACACGTATACTCACCTCTACTCTAAGGGTTTCTCTATTGGTTGCTAATAAAATAACTACATTTATTGAATGAGCCAAAAGGAAAACAAAGAGAGGGCATGGTCTCACCTACGAAGAGAAGTATCGATTATTAGAGAAAAAGCCATTCCATGTGTCCCCCATGTGAATCTAAGTCTGGGTAAATATTGCAGTCAATGTGCACAAGTAGCAGTCAACAATAATGTTCATTTCTACGTTATATATATTTTAACCGAAACTCAGCCAATGGGAGCATGCGAGACAAACATGCTGTAAAAAGCATTCCAGCAGTGTCAACCTAGGCTCAAAGTAATTCCAAATACGATGTAATTTTAGCACTTGTGTATTGGGCTGCCTTGGCGAGGTAATTAAAACATAGAGTTTCATTAGCAATTAAAACACAGGCAATTATTGTTATTGCTCCTGCAAGTACAACACATTTTGGGCATACATCAGGCATCTACACACACACAACAAAAACATTTAGCTGATTAATATTCCAGTTTGCTCATGATAGAGCAATAAAAGTGTAATGGCACACAGTTTGTTATCCCAGCTATGCAGCACATGTCAATACATGGGGCGTATACTTTGAGAATGCCTGATCAACCGCAGTTTCACGTCAAGTCTCACCAGAGAATGAACCTGGAAAATGTAAACCAAGGAAATTTAACCGACATTTCGTCAAAACAGGCTTCTCCAAACACAAGACAATTCGGTGCAGAGCGGTGTAGCGTATGCCTATAAACTGACGTGTGTGTGTGGAACTGCTTTTTGTGTGTTAATTTGGTGTCCTTCCCCCACACCCCCTGATTAGCACGGTTGGCTACGTACAGTGCGAAAGAAGTTCAACATACTGCCCATAGACTCAACACTGCCCATAAACTCAACACTGCACCTCCGATGAGCACGGTTGGCTACGTACAGTGAGAAAGAAGTTCAACGTACATGCCTACATACAGTGCAAGTTCCCCCTTCGGTGCAGGTGTCTCTGGTGAGCGGTGGCAAGGACACAATTGCGACTCTTCGGAGACAGGGCTTTAAGGAAGCAGCGTGGCTCGTGCGCATCACCAGTCGAGATCGCTGGGTCATGATGACGATGATGGGTTGCAGGTATGAAAATGCAATTAACTATTCTACAACAAGAAGAGGAAAGTGTCAAAGACAGCTGTAAGAAAAAGCCGGGCGTAATCTGAAGCGCAAGCCTGGAATATGAAGCGAGAGGTCTCAGCGGAGCTGGCTCAGTGCAAGAACACAAGCATAGCATCAGGCCTCCTGAATCATGAAGCCCTACGCTGCTCTCAATAGGTGTCTTCACTTTGTTTATGAATGCTTCCTTTCCATTTCCTCTGCATTTATTTAATGATGCACATTAGCTTTGATTTGATCAAATTACCAGGAATATTAGCATGTCACATATGCAAGAGTAAAAAAAACATTCTGTTCCTGTTCACGAAATATTAACCTGACTCAAGATCCGTGAAAATGTCAGAATCGGCACAAACGCATTATGTAATTTCTATGCCTGACATTTTTAAAGCCAAAGCCTCAGGTTCACAATGTTGAGACAGGTACTGCCGGTCAAGTGGTACATCTCTTAACCTGCAGAAGCCAAAAACACAACTGCAGGCCTTTTCCCCAATGCGTACAGCATTGGAATTGTGCACACAGAGGCCGGACTATAACTCGCAAATTATTAATTTGTTTATGCAAATCCGCAGCCCCCACAATTAGCCGGTACGCTGCACAACTCAACTCGCCATCCCTCTAACCATTGCCCTTTTTAAGAGACCCCTCGTGCCCTTTATCAGAGAAATTACCCTGCCCTTTTCTTCTTTGGAGCCAGCCACATATTCTACAGTGTTGTTGTCGCTCAACATGACACAGCAGCGACAAAAAAAATTCAAAGCCAACCCACACCAGCCTTTGCTTTTGGTAAGGCTCCAATTTTCAACAGCTGCAGCCACGCACTGAGATTATCCTTCGTATATATGGTGAAGTCTGTCGGTCACGCACATCCACTAATTAATATTCTAATGGCCGTGTATTAATTTTCCACTGTAACGTGGAGAAATGAGAAGCCATAAAAGCGACGCACGGACGCAAGCACAATGCCCCATTTGCGCCGTATTCCTTAGCATTTGGTGTCGGTGCCATATGCTTTAACATCTGTGATATATTTAAAACATTCATGGCACAATCGTTAATATCTGTGGCACACTCATTAACTAAGACACTGTCTCACAATAACACTGCGGCAGAGCCAAGGACAAGGACTACGTTAGGTTTTTCTTTCGTGCACGGCCTTGAGGATCCTGGTGTGTGCTAGGGCTAGGGTTTGTGCTATTTCTGGAGCCTGTAATAGGGTGCACGCTTGTGTAAAGACTAGGATTTTGGTCACATCGAGGGTAACACAGGGCTTTCCATCTTCAGGAATTGAGCTAATTCACCTCCTGAAGATGTCAGCAGCAGTGTGCATTCATAAGTAGATAAACTCGGAAAACTGCACTTCTAATACGTGTTAAATGTACATATGGTGTGTTGGAGTTAATTTTAGGGCTCTGGTTTCACATTAACACATGCAAATGTTCTCGATGAATTGTATGCATGGTTTTCAAGCTGTAAGGATAACTTATAATCACACTTCCAAGTTATCCTTACAGTGAGAGTTCATTTTAAACTGTTTTTATTTTACCAGGTAATGTCCACTGAGCGATATAGCTCTTTTCAGAAAAAACCTGGCCACAAATGATAGCTCAACCAAGTGGCTTATCATGTGAAAATTTATAGCAGCCAAATATTCCGTCCAAAGCTGACTTGTTCTACCAATGGGCTGCAATCTACCGACCCCAACCTACCCAAGCCACTACAGATTTAGACATTCTTTCTAGAATGTGGTACTTGTCAAACCAACGTTGGTTTTCTCCAGGCACTCTGGTATTATTCCACGTATAAACACGCTGAGAATCAGGGATGCAGTGTTTTCCAAAGCAGAACCTTCCCTGAAAGAGCCTTGAGACACAGTGAGGCTCTCTGGGTAAACTAGCGAATTCATTAATTTAAAAAAATCATCGTATCCAGCCAAGGTCACTGTTTACACTCATTGGGCTCCGTGTGATTGACAATTTTTTTTTCAAATTAATATTCGTTCCTGCAGTCAAGCAGTGATTGGGAGGATAACCTGTGAACAAACTCACCACTTGACATCATTTGTGTGAATACCTGTGTGGCCTATGGACGTGAACCGCGAGTCTCAGGGACACTGGCTCTGATTACGAACAGGAATCCTACCCTCGAAAGAAATTACACTCGCAGGAGTGTATGGATGCAGCGGGCATGAGACATTTTATACAACCCCACAAAATAATGACCATCAATGACGTGGCTTATCATGTGCAAATGTATAGCAGCCAACTACTCTAAATTTGTGACCCGGAGAGACCAAGGTCACAAAGCAATAAAGTAAATACCAAACAATTGGTCAAAACGTCTCACATCACAACCTGCTGTCATTCATCATAAAAGTTTTTTCGGTTAGATCACGTAAAATAAAATCCTTTATTATGGATATTGGTCGTGAAAGCTCATGTTAAAAACCTGCCATCAACACGAAGATTAAGATAAAAAATTTACTATAAATACAATTATACAATGAAAGACCATAATATAGGTTTTTGGGTTAAATCGCGTAAATATAAATGTGTCGTTAACTTCGCCACCACCCGACACAGCCAATTAGTGAGGTTTTGTCACTGTGGCCAATTCGTTACTAGAGTTGTGGTGCAAAGTATGACGCGGAGACGATTCTTCAGAGGGGCTGACGCCGAGGTTTATTTTTAGGCTTACGCCTAACTTGTGATTGCTCCCGCCTACACTCCCGGCTATTCTATTCTCCCACCCCAGGGAGGGGTACTGGGAATCCCTAACACCCCCTTAACTATCCAGGCTCTTCTCCCTGACTCGCCGAAGGATGATCCAACCCTGGTCAGTCGGGAACAGAGCCACTCTTAGTCCCCTTGTTAGATTCCCCTACCCTGGGTCCCACACCGAGCCTTCAACTTTCTCGGACCCCCACGACGACCCCCCTTACGTCACGGGTCCCCCCTTAAATACCCCGGGGGGACATCCCGTCACCGTACCGGAGGCGAACGTGACATGACGTCACTCACTAATCCTCAACACGAGTACAGCACACCGGTGTGTTGGAGAGTAAATCCACAACATTTATAATCTGGGTGGTGGTGGCGGGTTTAACGACACATTTATCTTTGCACGATAAAACCCCAAAAAAAACCTATATTATGGATATTGGTTGGGAAAGCCTACATATTAAACTCACAATGAAAGACATTATATCGTAACAAAAACATGGCTTTGTGAGCAGCAAGGCAAAATAAATGGGGATACTGTTATAAGTTTTAATTACAAGGTAATAATAAAAACGTTCAGATCTTTTTTCCACTTCTGAATGAAGGCTTCCCACTATGTCAGCAATGGGGGTTTGACAACATTTTAGTCATTCATTCATAATTACATTCATAAGGTGCACAAACTGAACTTCAAAAGGACATTCGGAGGCATGGGAAAATAAATTGAAGAAAAGTCTTCAGATTCAGACAGAAAGTCAACAGCAATGATGGTCAGTACGAGTTGGTGAAAGAAGAGACTCAGGGGGACTGGTTGAATGATCACTCGGCAGCAACGTATAGCCGTGGCTGGGAAACTTACCTGGGCTTGTAGAACAGTGTGCAAACCATTGCGCCGCCACTCCCCCTTTATATATTATCAAATAAATTAATATGTACAACGGCAGCTCAGTAAAACGCTGACGTAGTAGTATCACACAACGCGGGATTTCTTGGCAATCATGGGACTTGCCAGCTGCAGCATAGTGGCAATAATGTATTCCAATTCAACGTACCTTGAAACTCAATTTCCTCTGCCTGCCCAACCAAATAATCAATTGTGTGCTTCCATACTCACCTCTGTTACCAATACAACACCCGTGATTGGTTTGGCTAATTTCTAGAGGACAGGAGAGAGCAGTCGGCCAGGAAGTGAGCTGCTGCAGGCAGTGGGGTCGTCACAATCGGGTCACGTTTCATGTGTATACATTCCACGAATGCATAACTAAATCGCGAGAGCTGCAGATGGTTAAAAATCGATACATTCCTACAGAGATTGCTATGTGCTCACATATATCATCATCAGCCATGATAAAAACCACCAAACTATTTTTTTCTTTACCAGATAAGGCCCACTGAGCTACATAGCTCTTTTTCTGAAGCAACCTGGCCACAAATGATAGCTCAACAAAGCGGCTTATCACGTGGAAATGTATAGCAGCCAAACACTTAAAACGAACGTTTCTAAATGTGGAGAGAAAAACCGGAGTGCCCGAAAAAAATCCACGCGAACACGAGGGAGAACATGCGAACTCCAAATATACAGGCGTAAGGGTCGGGATCGAACCCGCGACCTCCTGTATACCAGGCGAGGTAGGTAACATCTCACCACCGTGGCACTATAGGGGAGCCACAAAGCCATTGGGCCATGCCTCAAAAGGACAGGGGGGACACGGAAGAAAGCCTTCTTTGGCCCCTTGGCGATCTCTGCATCGATGACCATGGCTTGGGCGACCGCCTCAAGACTGATAAAGGAATCCTGTCCGACCGGAAAGCCAGTGAGAAAATTCTCAGTGCTTAGAGGGCACCCTCTGGCAATATGAGCCTCCTGTAGGCGACGCATTCTGCCATGACCTTTTCTGAAGTAGGTTATGACATCAATGCAAATGTTCTCACAGCAGACAAAGTGTGTTGTGAGATCAACAAAGGATTGGGACAAAGTGCCTACACAGGGACATAGAAGTGCTTCAGCAGGGACTGAAACAGCTCGCCCAGGTACGTGTAATTATACAGAACTCCTCTTATCTGTGGTGATATGGGCGAACAATATTGCAGATCCTTTTATTTTCACGGTTATCCGCAATTTAACTCCTCTCATCCACGGGATGAACATTCGTGGATAGCCCAACAGGTAATAGGATGAATTTGCCACGCAGCTTGCACATGAGTGTAAACACACGTGGTGTGTCGAAACAAAATTGTCTGTCTCTGTGTACGCAACCCAGACAGATACGTAGACACACAGCTACACACAAACGCACAATAACACGGAGACACAGATATACAGAGAAATACAAGAAATACACACACAGACATACAAAGACCGAGACACAAACCAGACCGGTGTCTCTTTGTATCTCTTTTTAAGCAACAGACACAGAGGTAAAGAAATGCACATGGAGAGATACATGCACAAGTTAACGTGGAAAGAGATAAAGACACTCAAAGGTGTAGGTGATCCTGTACATATTCTCAATTTGTGTACTGTCGGTATTAATGGCTAGCGATGTGTCCGCCCAAGCCCACCTAGAGACGAGGGTGAGTGCTTCCCTGTCTCTCCGCCTCTGTCTTCTTTCTCAGTGTCTTTGTGCATCTGCCTTCTTCTTTTGTCGTTTTGTATGTTTGTCTTCATGGCGTTTTTGTGCCTCTCTGGGTCTCCGTATTTGCCTTTGGTTCTACGTGTCTGTGAGGGTATTCATGTCTGTGTTGTTTCGTGGTATAAGGAGTAAATTACCGCGCAACTTCTCTTATCGCCAGAGAAGCCGCGAGTATTTGGAAGCCATTTCGCTATGCAGCATGGGTAAAACTGCAGAAAACTGCAGATAATAGGAATAAATGGGGCTGCGGAAAACAGGAGTTTGTGGACCCTACAGCTGCCGCGGATAATAGAAGTGATGGGTAAGAGTATCGCGGATAAGAGGAGTTCTACTGTAGGTGGAAGCCCGATGCTACACGGAAGTAAGAGCGTTCCAGACGGCTGCAGAGGGGCATCTGAAAAGCGCGTAATGCAGTGACTGATTGTGTTCTATGGCCAGCCAATTTCGGGCGGCCGTCATAGGGGCGCAGAGGTCTCGTGGGATAAAACATGGTTGGCTTTGGCATCCTCGACGGGGGGTTTAAAATGAAAGAATTGTATTATTTTAGTTTGTAGAGTTTTTCTTGATTAAGCCATTAATGTCTCTCTCTGGTGGCTAAGCACGGGCGAAGCTTCACATATGGTGGAGGCGTCTGGATGTCATATAATTAAAACTTTCAGGCTGTCAAAAGTGTTCCTATCACAAGCAGGAAATGCATGTCAACTTTTTTTTAATGAGCACCTGCTGTATAGCACTGAGAAATCCATTTTTACAAGCAGAGAAGTAACGTGAAAAAACGTCTGCAAATGCTTGAATACAATTATATAGCAATGCGCATATATATAATGTACACAACATGAAAGAAAAACTGGTGCCAATGTAATGAAATAGCAGCAATGCAAATTCCGAAATAAAGCTGCATTTAGTGCTAAACAGGTCCAGTCATGCAGACATTTTGCACAAGACTGTTTTCATACCTGGTACTCGGAAGAGAGCGGTTATTTTTCGTGCTCATAATTGTATACAAATTAAAGACCGGCCTTTCATTTAATACCAATGCACATCTTCATCCCTTCATTACATTTAGAGGGTGATTGTTTTGAGCATCACATTTCATCAGTCTTATGTATGACATTTGGTTCACTTCCCATGAACTGTATGGTGCAAACATGCCCTCTGATTCAGAGAGCTTACCAATGATGCAGATTGTAAGTCTTAATGCAAGCACAAAAGATTGGTGTCGTTAGTGCAAAGTCACCATATTTGCACTTTACAACTGCTATACAGTGCCAAAAGATATTTAGCGTACCATATCAATTAACGGATATTTTCTGACTCAATTGGGTAATGCCATCAACTTTTACTCACAACCAAATTTAATCAATGTCTCGTCTTCTTGTAATGGTCTTATTAACAATGGAAAAGCAGTGATGTTAACAAAAGCCCTGGTGATGTGAAGATATATATTTTTTAACACTCACCTGTGTTTCCTTTGTGTTTGCATAGACACGTGCCCGAAATGGATACCGTAGAGAAAAGGTGTAAATTGCCACGCACACACACTCTTCCACTTTAAATTAGACATTCATACATATAGGAGACTGGTAAAGAGGACAGGTGTTAAATCTGACAATTGTGGCAGTTCTAGATTTTAAGTTTTCGTGACTGCAAGGATCCATACTCTTTGGTTCTTTCGGTAAAGTCACGGAGGTGAAAAAAATAAGAATAAAAATAAAGAATAAAAATAACCAAAGAGTACTTGTGGCAGTGTAGAATATATATTTACAGCATTGAAATGTTGTTTTGTACAAAACAAGTAACCAATTTGTATCCATTCTTGCATCCCCCCAGGCTGATGCTGTGCCCAGGCAGCTGCAGAGTTTCTTCAGACAAAATTTTACTCGGATGCTTTACACATTCAATTTTGTACTGATTCATGGGGGGGGGGGGGGGGGTTCCCGTTTGAGTCTTTTTTAGTTTTTTCGTAAATGAAATCTCAATTTGAACAATTGTTGGTGGCCTGGCTGAAAGCACCAACTAACTAGACATTGAGAACATGGTTCGTTTCAGATGTCCACCTGGATTGAACACAAACTCTCAGCGGCACTGGCACTTTGCGAGCACATTGATTGTCGGCACTCTTTCCCAAGATTAAAGTAATAAGTGGAGGGCCACTTTTTACACAACATGCTGCTTAATGCCCTTGGTATCCTCTGAACTATGCAGAAAATGCTAAGCCTAATGTTTTAGAGAAAGTAACTCGGCTCTGTTTTTTCTTCAACTGTGCGTGCAATAGACCTCTTGCATTGCCGCAAAATGACTAAACTTATCAAGTTACGTACGCAACAAACTCGGTGCCTCTCAAATGTCTTTCGAATGAGTATCGCCGCCGAGGCGATTCTGCTATGAATTTGACTCCATGGTCCCTTTCAGACAGACTCACGATGAATGGTGCAGCGTGGACAAATTGCACAACCGCAGGCGCTTTATTGGTGTATTGAACCAAACTAAAATTGAGGAGTGGTTATCGTGCAGATCCTGCAAGGACCCTTTGCTAAGTCGAATACCCAATAAGCCTTTTTTTCACACCTCTTAATGAAATCTTCAGCCCCTTTATAGTGCTCAAAAATCACCCCTCACCCCCCTTGTTAACTGACTGGACATAGGGCTTCTACATGAGATGTGTCGCTCTCATCGCAAAAACTGGCACACAAGTGCGTGGGGTTCGACAACCAATGGGCTCCCGCTGAGTTTTGTGTGTGTGTGTACAGCGCACACACTACAATGAACCCGTAAGTGGTGGTAAAATAGCACAGCATGTATGCTGGCCCGTGGATCTCCTTTGCTTGGGCACCACACTGCAAATTTCCTTCAAACATTTTTGCTCATCCAAATTTTGGATCCAAAAGAGGCCTGATCTCAATTAGTCTGCAACAGCGGGGGTCGAATGTATTATACATGCTATGGCAACACAGCCATCCTGTGTATGAATGGTTGTAAAAAGTGGGGTTTACAACACCATACTCTAATGAATTATGGATATTTTGCAGGCATAAACACCAGACATCAGGTACTCTGCTGAATATGCATTTTCATTCAATAGGATAGAATAATACACTTAAAACACTTTTAAGAAAATGCTTCATGCAATCGCATAATGAACCAATCCCCCGTATAGCCTTTAACAGACAGCTGAGGCAAGTGCTATTAGCGAGTATCACCTATGAAGGCTGGCACGGCACACGAGCGGATGGGTGGCCAGCACCACACATGGCCGCCTTTGTCTTCCCAGTGGCGAAGTTTAGACACCACACCAAACATTAATTTGAGGCTGAGTCGACCTAGGGGAGGCCACCCTTGACCGGTTCAGATAATCGCTATTACTGGTGTTGGCTGTGAGCGGGAATCAAACTTGAGTCGCCGGGTTCGTAGCGCAGTGTGCTAACCGCTACGTCACCAATCCTCCAACACACACAGTCCCACATGCCCCATACAAGTGACAGGCCTTCTAATTCAAATCAGATCTCTCCTTTCAATTCCTCTCTACTTGGTCGTGCTGGTGGCTCGACACACCATGAGTGTATGGGGGTAGGGGGGGGGCTATACACCCACAAGACAGCCTACAACAAGCGATGTGCAAAGCCGCCTGATTGCAGCACACCCCCACTTCACCATTGGGTGAGCAAAAGGCGTTGGAAAGAAACTTGTCAGAACAGTTCCAAGCATTTAACCAGGAATACGGGTACAGCAGTTTTGCCCAACAGTTCACATCCTGCGATATGCAGCCAGAGAGCTGAGTTCGATTCCTGGCCACAGATAAGATCAGTGGCACGTGATATCCAAACGAATCCTGGTGCCCCCCCTACCACCACTCCCTTTAACAACTTGCACTCACTCGTGTGGGGAAGTAAGACAAAAATAAAACCCATAACCGACACCGCATGGGGAGGCTTTCCTACAGCAGTACATTAACAAACGGCTATACTATCCGTCTAACCAGGCATAAAACCCACAATGTTGACTTTAGTCACGCAATTATTCAGAAATTAAAATACACACAATACATGCACTGAATTGTGCGCATAAGAATATTTTGTTTACATGTCATGCTAATTATATGTTGAGTTCATGCATGTTTTAGATTGCGGCTAATGCAGCAAACAAGACATTACAAACGAATACTGTACAAACTAGAGACTTAGAATGGAAAGAGTAAAATTAGACAAAATAAATACAGAATATTGGAAGTTAAATCGTAACCCCAAATCGTTACAATGCCACCGAATCACGCCAAACGAAGTGAATTGTTATAAAAGCCTTCCCTGCATTGTCAAGTCGCATACTAATTTCTGCAATGTTCAGCAACCCTGCTATTGCAAATCAAAAAGTAAAAAATCCGACTGCATTCCAATATGCAATTTTTATCTGTGCAATCACTGGGGCAATTAAAAGTCGCCAAATGTGCACAAGTGTTTATTACTTTTTGGTTCTTTCGGTAAAGTCACGTAGATGAAAAATTAAAATAATAAAATGAAAATAACGAAGTTTAATCTCTACAAAAATGTTGCTGTGGATGTTCCACCTGATGACGGAAGCTTGTGTTGCCTCCGAAACGTCGTGATTTAATATAGTTATTTTCATTTTATTATTTTTAATATTCTTTTTTTTTCATCTAAGTGACTTTACCGAAAGAACCAAAGAGTATGGATCCTTGTAGTCACGAAAACTTCAAATCTAGGTGTTTATTATACGAATAAAACAGCTTCACTATAGAGGCCAGACGAATAAACATTTACAGTATTACCATTGATGTAGTTTTATTTAGCTATTTAAAAGTAACTATTACTTATGCTACTAGGTAAGGCCCACTGAGCTATACAGCCCTTTTCAAAAATAATACCTCAACCAAGTGGCTTATCACGTGGAAATGTATCGCAGCCAAATACTAAAAACTCAAAATACTCTAAACAACCAGGGCCCACCAGCTTACATTTCTCTTGATAAACAGATCCACAAGCTTCTAAGTCTCAAAACGAATTATTGGCAAAATCTATAGTTAAACACCAATTATGAATGCTTAAACATCTTATATAATTTCTTAATCTGGAATTAAAGATTAAATATTATTAAACGTAACGTGCAATTAATACATTGCTATGCTGACTTAGAGTGGCTGATCAAATATTTATCCCTTTTCGAAAGATGAACCGTATTTGTATTAATGAGTGCGACTCTTCGGAAAACATTTAGTTGGACTTGAGAAACATGAAATGTCTTGGGTACATTCTGTATAAATGATCGCACATTTATTTCATCCAGCTGTCAAATTGCTTGTCAGTGGAGTGGAGAATGTCTTCAGGTGAGGCAGTCTATTAGGTTTTCTGTTCCACTGTTTTACGATCCTTTTTCACCGCAAGACAAAAGTGTTGGATGTGTCGGAATCACCTTCCGATGAGAATCAAACACTTCAAATTGACTATATTTTATTTCAATATTGCTATTCAAGCACACGCGGTAACAGAAATGAAATCAGTTATGGATTACAGCACAGCCTTCTAAAATGCTACTTTATTTCGCCAATGTTAATTTAAGTATTTCAATAACTGCTTCGCAAGGTCTATTTAAAGTTTGCCAAACGTTCAATAACATTAAATGACTCCAAAGCGTGAATACAATGCTTGCCACTCGCATGCATGTCTTGTAACCACAGCAACAACAATCATCCTCTTTAAATCAATTATTATAATAAAGGATCATCAATGAAACCAATCAAAGCCTACATTTCGTTTCGCAAAAAAACAAAGGAAGGACGGTCAACATTCATTCAACATCACCCTGAGCCACATTCTTAACAACCTAATGACCAACCCTGGCAACACTTTTTGTGGTGTCCATAAGGGGGGGTTGTAACGTGCAATGCAACATGTTAAATGCCAACAATTTGTTTTCTAAAAATGGAAAAAAATGATTGCCCAATGCTTACCCTAAAAGCAGACACCTTGTCCACCCAGAAACCCATGATTTGGGATATCGATTCTATCCACCAATAAATTATCTCATTTTTTTTATAATTGTCATTGAATGTAACGGCATATAGTGACTGCAGAAGTCATGCGAACTCATTACATTCGACGTATTCGAATCTTAAACATGAATGAATTCAATGCATATATCGAGAGCCTACAGAATATAGATATATTAACTGATGAATCGATGTGCTATTAACATCATCTCATACCACGAAGATTCCATTGGGAACTCTTGCACTGCAGTGCATCACTCCATGTTAGAGAATGGACTGCAAGAGGCAATATCATCATAGAACAGCGACTGAATATCTTCCAAGTGTTTTTTTATGCACACTAGGGCGTGTACTTTTCAACATGTACTGATAGAGTATTTCCTCGCTATTTACAAACTTCCTATCCGCAAATCGCATCTGGAACTCTACACGACTGCATCGAGAAAGTAATGAGATAAAGTGATGAGAGGAAACGTGATGAGAAATAAAGTGATGAGATAAAAAGGTGTTATTATATTTGTTATGTATTTAACAAATCATTTACATATTTATTTAAGGTGATTCATTAAATAAAGGCAATATTATTATCATCCGCAGAATTTGCTATTCACGAACATCTCCGGAACGTATCCCGAGTGAGTAACAAAGGAATATTGTGCAGAGAAATATTCTTTGCATAGCAAAAAAAACATTAATTGTCAGAAATGTAATTTACCCATACTCTGTTTTTTTCGGTAAAGTCACGTAGGTAAAAAAATATAAAATATGTTAAAATGAAAACAAATTAAATCACGATGTTTCGGAAGCAACACAAGCAACCATCACCAGGTGTGTGTTGCTTCCGAAACGTCGTGATTTCATTTGTTTTCATTTTTATTTATTTTATATTTTTTACCTATGTGACTTTAACCGAAAAAACCAAAGAGTATGGATCCTTACAGTCACGAAAACTCCAAATCTAGAATAAATTTAAGTTCAGACACTTTTAATATGATTACATTTTTTGTGCAGTTATTGGTGATCGGAGAGAGATTGTCAACTCACAGCACTTGAGAACCTGGTTTATTCTATGGCAGTTGACACCCAGATAACAGTTATATCATTCTGCTTCGGTCATAACAATGTATATATCCATTAATTAATTCCAATTCTTCAAGATCATGATACATACACTGAATCCCGTGTGTAAGAATCAATGTTTTTGTTAATTCGTATATGTTGTACGTAATGGGGTACACGTGACCCCTGGGCCACTAGAGGTCGCTATTATTATCACATTCAATTAAATGTTAAAAAAGGAATCGATTCTTCAATTTAACCATGGCCCTGGATTGCAATAACTCATTGAATCTCAAGAGGGAAGAATCGTTACACCCCCCAATTTACATTCTCCTAAGATCTCCCTTACGAAAGAAGTAATTGATTCCGATGGGCCTTCAGCCAGGTTAATAAAGGGCATCTAAAGAAGGCTGAGCCTATGACCAACCCACCTGGAATGTGCCCGATCTCTTCATATCTCATAAGCTAAGCAGGGATGAGTGTGGATAGTCCTTGGATGGGTGACCACAATGCACAAAACCCACAATGCACAAAACCCACAATGCACAAAACCCACAATGCACAAAAC
>CM025627.2:8546604-8562005 GCA_014621495.2 Entosphenus tridentatus
ACACACAACCAGGTCGCACGCAACACACACAACTAGGTTGCACGCAAAACACACAACCAGGTCGCACGCAACACACACACACAACCAGGTCGCACGCAACCCACACAAACTAGATCGCATGCAACCCACACAAACTAGATCTCACACACACACAACTAGATCGCACGCAACCCACACACACGCAACCAAATCGCACGCCACACACAACCAGATCGCACGCAACACACAAACAACCAGATCGCACGCAAACCACACAAACCAGATCACACGCAACACACACACAACCAGACAGACGCAGCGCGGCGTGGCGCACTAAGCCCGTCACCACCACCGGCACCAACTACTACTACTACGTGTTCGCACCGGGGGCTGCTGAAGGGGACCCATCGGCAATTAAATACACCGACACCAAACACCGCCACGCGCCGAAGTTAACAACACTTATAATCACGAGTGCCAGGCCCTGCTTGTTGTTGTTGACAACAACGATAGCAATCGCGCCCAGCTATTTTTTAAAGAAGCGAGAGAGAGGAAAAAGGAAGTGGGAGGGGGGGGAGCAGCATGGGGATAAGAAACCGACCTGCAGTGGTGGTGGCCGCTTCGTCCAACAGCGTGAAGCTCGCGTCCGCCATGTTGCCTCTGCACACCGAGGCGCGTGCTTCACGCGAGGGGGGTGGGGCCACAATCCAGGGGGGCGGAGCTATAATCCAGGGGGGCGGGGCTATGCTCCAGGGGGCGGAGATATAATCCAGGGGGCGGGGCTATACTCCAGGGAGGCGGGGCCACAATCAAGGGGGCGGGGCTATAATCCAGGGGGCGGGGCTATACTCCAGGGAGGCGGGGCCACAATCCAGGCGGGGGCGGAGATTTTAATTGAGCGGGGAGGGCTTCTTAAAGGGGGCCTATCAAAGGCGGGGCTTAGCTAGAGAGAGGCGGAGTCTGCTCGATGACGTCATTGTCCCGCCCGGGAATCGGGGAGGGGGGAACACTGGAGTGTTGCAAGAGAAGCGCGCGCTTTCGATTGGACAATGACGGCGTTGCCGTGGGTGATGAGGGGGCGGAGATTGGGTGGGGACGTCAGCGAAGGACGAGATGCTGATTGGATTATGGTTGGCGGGGTGGGGGGAGATAAAGGTGGGGGTTGGGGGGGAGGGTTTGAGTGGTAGGCGGGGATAGAGGCGTGATGATGGGCGTGGCTTACAGTTTGATTGACGGGATGAGTGGGGATGGGGCATGCGCCGTAATGTTTTGATTGAACAATAATCATTAAACCAGGGAAGAGCGTGAGAACGCTATTATGTGTAGGCTTTTACACTTCATTATAGTAAGGACCTTTCATTAGGCGGTATAACACACAAAAGGAAAACTATTCTGAGGAATAAAATATATGCAAGTGTAAAAAAAACGTCCAATGATATTTGTTAAATCGTTATTGCATGCAGGAAGTGCACATTACAATTCTGCGATGTTATCATCACTCATGAGCAATCCACTGCTAGGTGAAGGCCTCCCCACATGACATGGCCATGCCCCATATATGTCACTATTGCATGTCACTCCTGCAGAGTTCATCGTAAAATCTCCCCCCGGTGATTGTCCAAAATTCCACAAGCATCATTCTAGATTTTTCCACAAGTGTGACATGTGGAACATCCATATCTGCAAATTACCTTGAGTCTTGGAGTTTATTGTTTTTTTGCGTGCTATTTTTTCCCACTAGTTTTATGCTTTTCTTTCTCTCGTCAATGATGATTCAATCTTTCCTTGATAAGGGCTGATAATTTAGATTTATCGATCCTCATTTTTAAAAAATGTTACTGCTTTTATGCTCCCATTACCGATGACATAAAAAATATTTTTTCGTAACGAATTAGTGACAGTATCTCATTATTTTCCTCATGATTTTACATAGTTTGGTGTACACGTACTGCATTATATATTTGTTATTTAATTTCATCCATATCCTTATTCTAAATCACGCTTACTGTGGTGTTATCCATCCACTTACTGACTTTGCTTATCAATGGGTATGAAGCTTTTCCTTAGACTTTAAACGTTCCTACCTTCTGAACTAGAGCTTTGATATTAACTGTTTTAATTTGTATTCTTTGGTTCTTTCGGTAAAGTCACGTAGAAAGAAAATTAATTAAATTATAGAATACGACATTTCGATTGCAACACAAGCATTCGTCATCAGGTAGAACTAAATTTGAGAGAGAGACAAAACACAGACACGGAGAAACACAGACAACACAGAGACACACAGAGACACATAGAGAGAAACACACAACATAGACACACAAACAGACACACCAGCAGAGAGAGACAACACAGAGACACACAGAGAGAGACACAACATAGACACACATTTAAGGCCTCGACACAGCCTTGACACAGAGGCATTGGGTCTCTGTGTGTCTATGTTGTGTGTGTCTCTCTGTGTGTCTCTGTGTTCTCTCTCTCTGCTTGTGTGTCTGTCTGTGTGTCTCCGTGTCTGTGTTTTGTCTCTCTTTCAAATTTAGTTCTACCTGATGACGGTTGCTTGTTTTGCAATCGAAACGTCGTATTATATTATTTAATTTATTTTCTTTCTACGTGACTTTAACGAAAGAACCAAAGAGTAATTCCTGCAGTCACAAAAGCTTCAAATCAAGTTTGTTTAAAATTGTGCCTGTACTGTAATTAGCTTTATCCTATATTTGGCTATGTTGAGTGCATCGCACTCGTCTGTCAGCACTTGCTTGTGATGCTGAATTTGCCAATGATAGAGAAGTCTTTCATAATGTGAAGTTTGCCCGTGAAAATAAAGGTTGGGCTCCTTTATGTCCATAACCCTAGACTCCTTGAAAAAGTGATGAATTATCTTCATGTCCCTATGAGTTGGAAACGCCAATAAATGCCCTCTCTCCCTTCCAAGTGCGGTCTTTCACGTTTGGCCGTGCACTGACCATTTATTCCCTCAAGCTTTTGCCACGCACCGTTCTTGTGGGCATCTTCAGGAGTTGAATCGTGGACAGCTGTCAGCAGTAGCGCTTGGTGATGAAAGTTTGAGACGTGAAATTCTAAACGTACTGCCTACCCTGAGAGACCAAACTCGGATTGTGCGTGACTGCACAACGACTTACATTCGAAAGTTATCCTCTGTTGTGGAAAAAAAAACAAGCATTGAATCAATTATATATTTTACATTCACGGTTGCAGTATATGTATGCGTCCGTTCAGTTGTCACTTACTGTAGACATGTTAAATTTATACCACTGACCCAGGGCTGTAAAACAAAAATATGATCGCCACTCACCACTCCACACTCATGTTAGTCACTGATCTAATGTTGTGAGGAATTACCAAAGCTTGCAAGCTGCTGAGAAGAGGACGTTAAGGAGTTCTGTGACATCATTATTTGCACGAGGATGCCGTTTTGTCCGATGGTGTTCTGACCCTAATTACAAATTTGAAGATTTAGCTATACGGCATGTCTGGTCTTGGCCTTGTGAAATACGTAACTCAGTGGGCTGCAAACATGGTGAATTAATGGAATTCAATGAAATCAAATGAATCAACATAACTGTAGTAATAACGATGACAATCCGAATAATAGTTGTGTCAGTTCTGCGCGTGTTTTATGACCGTACGATATTTTATTCTGATGCTATTTTTTTTTTCCTCCGGAGCATTTGTGGAGCCATTTCCAAAAATGCGTATTTTTCAAAACGTCTGTGGCCAACCGCAGACTGATGGCTTCGCTTTTCTGAGGTCACATATTCTTTCATAGCCTGGGGTATCGATACAAGCAGCCTCAAATGACCAGTGCGACATTTTCGTTTATTTTCCAAACACAATGACTTGTTTCGTCTACGGGTCTTTCAGAGGCTGATGTCTGTTCTTTTTTCACGACCCATTCGAGAACAACTTTTTCAGGTTGATGGCCCTATTTTTAAAAGGTCACGTATACAATTTTATATAAACGTATGAAGCGTGCGCGCGCGAAGTGTTTATTCATAACCTTCACAGGCTTTTGCGTAACCCAGTTCAACCACCAACTTTGACACTGAGACGGAGTATAGAAGGGGCCTTTGTAAAGTGGGGACCGTACAGCGTTTGACACCGGCGAGCCACGATTCTCAATGCCGGCTGCTAAACTCCGTCACACGAGTGGCTGGCTCCATCTGCGAGCGTCAAATCGTTCAGCATGAACAATCTGAGACGACTAAAATGTGTGTGTGTGTGCTTAGTTTGTTGTCAAAGATGGAGAGTGGTGATGAAGCTGCGCTACGAACCTGACGAACCGAGTTCGATTCCTGCTCACAGCCAACACTAAGTGACGATTATCTGAGCTGGTCCTGAGCCTCCGATAGGTCGACTCAGGCTCAAATGAGTACCTGGTGCGGTGTGTAAAATATCGCTTCTGGGGAGACAAAGGTAGCCGGGCGTGGTGCTGGCCACCCACCCCTTTGTGTGTCGTGCCGGCCTTCATAGGTGCTCGCTAACAGCTCTTGCCCCAACAGTCTGTTAAGGCTATACGGGGGATCTTTGTCTTCGTTTGTTGTCCTCCCCCTGCACATCCGATTAGCGCGGTTAGCTAGTACGGTGCGAAAGAAGTTACATATACATGCGTCCAGATCTCTCTCTCCCTTCCACCAGAACTCGAAAGATAAGCAAGATAGTGCTTCTATTCGCGATCACTATAAAAAGTAGGCAGGTTGTTGAAGGCTGTGGAAATCCGTGGTAGGTAGCAGAAATCTTTTTAGAAAAAAATGCCACTGTTGTTCTGTACTTCTATGATCCCACATCCATGCTCACCAGGCTGCACCGACTAGCAAGGTTAAGTATGGTCAAATAACTTATAAACATTCACTGCATTGGGAGAACCTCTTCCAGCAATGGACTGACAGAGGTCTGTCTATATCCTGTAGAAGTACGTTTATATATGAAAGTCTCCCTCTTGGGGAACAACTAACGAAAGCCCAAAATTGCATTGTTGGTTCCCTCGTAAAGGCTATTGGAAATCCACTCAAGTGTATTATATACTCGGTTGAGATAAAGTATGGCATACACGGGAGTGACTTTCCAATTTCGGCAAATACCACTATTCCATCTGTATGTCAAGGTTATGGTGGGAAAGTCTTTAAATGGCCTTAGACGGCCTAAAGCCCTGTTGAATTGTGTGTACACGTTAATGTAGATGGCTATACTTGCTGCAGGTTGAGGGATGATTTCGTAATACTAGCTCGATTGTAGTGTTCATACGTATTACTGCTGCAGCGCTATTAATCAGCTGATGATTTACAAACGGGGGTACAATTTTTTGCACATTTCTTGGAGACTTAAAAAATGTAAAATGGAAGTCATATAACAAATAGACAGCAGTAGTGTTCCCAACACAACGCTCGATTATTCATTTCTTATGTGAGAGCTAGGCATTAGCTTGACCGGATGCAACAGCTCTTTTGCAAAGAAGAGCGAGGAAACTCGACAAGGTTGCTTAGATATATAAGCTGAAAAGTACATCAACAACAAAAAAACATGCAGAGATGCATGCTTGAAATGACACTGACAGACGCACAGATAACTCATCGATAAGTATTCACATGTATCATGTAGACTGTTAAGGAAGTAAGTAGGCTTGGGAAGGATAGATTAATAGTGCAGATGGCCAATGGATGAAGCTGATGATGGAATGGTAGCCGAACACCCAAGAGGATGACTACCACAGAGATTGTGTGATCAGAATGAAAATCTTGATTTTATCCTGGAGAAATATGATGTATGTCCGTCGAAATTCTTTCGCACCGTACATAGCCATAACGCGTTAATCGGAGGGGCGGGTCAGTAAATTGGCAGCGAGATTAGTTCGCGTGCAGGAGCGAAATGTTTTGTGGCATCGCAGGATTTTTGAGGGATTGCAATGATGTGGGGAGGCCTTCATCCAACAGTGGATAGACAATGGCTAATCACTGTGATGATACAGGGAAGGGGCCATTATGACAGTTGGTGATTGATTTAGAAAATGTTGGGCTTGCACTATGATTCTTAGAGTCTGTCATATGCAGTAATATTACAGGTTCTATAACTGCCACTTTAGAAAAGTCTCAAATCAAAGTCAGGTTACCAGATTCTAAAGCACATTGTGCTAACCACTGCACCACAACTCCCCACATCCTATACCAAGACAAAGATCCCCCGTATAGCCTTACTATATTGTTGGGGCAAGTGCTGTGAGCAAGCACCTATGAAGGCCGGCACGTTACAACGAGGGGGTGGGTGGCCAGCACCACACCCGGCTGCCTTTGTCTCCCTAGTAGCGATGTTTAGACACTGCACCAGGTACTCATTTGAGGTTGAGTCGACCTAGGGGAGGCCCAGGGCCGGTTTATATTTTCGTCTACCGATGTTGGTCGTGAGCAGGAATCGAACTGGGGTCGCCGGCTTTGTAGCGCAGAGCGCAAACCGCTGCACTATGGCTCCCCTCCCCACATCCTACATACATACACACACACAGACACAGCTGTGCATAACCCCAGCAGTAACATAGACGCAAGAAGGAAAACGAAATAAATACAAACATTTCTTTGCTATCTGCAGAATTAATGCATTGGCTCGTGGTGGCTTTTTTTTTAGCCAACGCGTTTTTTTCAATACTGCGTTGTTGTCTGTCGATCAGTGTAATAGCGACGACTCGAGAGCGAACGCTGCACGTTGTGTGCTCACTAGTATATCGCCCTTGCACGCCGAGAGCACGCGATGCTGAGCTGTCCATCACCGCTTCTGGCCGCAGTGAAATGAAGGTGGTTTGTCTGCACGGAGGCAGCAGCAACAACAACAAACAAACAAATCCAAGCTGCGTGCTCAGCGCCGGTATAACTTTCAGATATCCTACAATTCGCTTCCCAAAGATTACGATCTTAATTGGAGAGGCTGTGCACGCGAGAGAGAGAGAGACTTCAGCCTGCTAACACACTCACTTCAGCCTTATCGGCTGAGAAGCACAGATGCAATATTCTGTTTTGCTTTCAGAATTGGCTGTTGTTGTTGCTGGAATAGAGAAGTCAATATTTATTCCGAAATAACACGTGTTCGTAATTATACCATTTTTTTGCCCATTGTCAATCCTCGACCGAAATGATGGCTTCACAATGCCTTATTGGACGTGTGGGGGTTATTTTACCAAAAAAAATTCATGCCAGTCAGTTCGGGTTGGTGTAGGAGTAGTGAAGAACACTGCCGGACGGTGAGTTGGTGGGCGGTTAGGACTGGTGCATCGTTTGCCAGTGATGTTAACCTTGGGCGGGGATCGAACTCAGGGGACTGGTGTTTCGTGGTGCAGTGCGATAAAGCGTTACGCTCCACCCGACCAAAGATATAACCCTGAAACTGTTTTGCACCCATTCTCTTTGGTTCTTTCGGTAAAGTCACGTAGGTATAAAATAAAGTAAATCACGACGTTTCGGGCGCTCGATCAACGTGGTGTGACTAACACCACGCCCAGTAACCTTCGTCTCCTGAGTTTTGATGTTTGCACACTGCACCCAGGCTAAGTCGACCTAGGGGAGGCCCAGAGGTGATACCACTTGCCACTGACGTTATTCATAGCTGGGAATTGAACTCTGGTTGTTGAGTTTGAAGCACAGTGTGCCTACCACTGCACCGCCACTCCCCAGACTTTATGCACACACAAAGAAGCTGAATGGTGTAGTGACTAATGTGCCTGCCACTAAGCCAGATAAAATGGTTTGACCATTCAAATTCCACCTCTGCCATGTAATGTCAATTAATCATTGAATGCAATCCTTTTGATGCCTTCTGATGCTCAGAATAGAAAATACCTATAACGCATACATCATGCGTATATACAGAGCTTCAAATATTCACTATTGAAATAATTCAATCCATCAATTATTGCTTTGATTAATGGAATAAAAATTAGACAAGATAGAGACGAAATAGATTAATGAGCTTTTTATGTTAATCGACGCCTTATGTTAATTAGCATTTGAAATTGAGCTGATATTTTATACGGCCACATTTTTCCAATGAACTTGGTGCTCCCTGATCCTCTTGGGAGCTTATACATTTGCTTGGTTTCTTTGCGCTTAAAGCCACCACTGCCTACGAAAATACACAAGCAATACTTGTCGGGCACAACTGCTGTTTGACCACAACGCACCTCTCTGTCTTTCGCCGTAGGCGCCACCAGGTGAGGAAGGACAAAAAAGACAAAATCCCCCATATAGCTTTAACAGACTGTTATCGAACACCAATGACGGCCGGCACAGCACACCAGAGGGTGGGTGACCAGCACCACGCCTGGCCGCCTTTATCTCCCTCTTGGCGATGTTTGCGCACCACACTAGGTACTAATTTGAGGCTGAGTCGACCTAGGGGAGGCCCAGGACCGGTTTAGATAATCGTCACTGGTGTTGACCGTGAGTGGGATCCGAACTCGGGTCGCCAGGTTCGTAGCGCAGCACGCTAACCGCTACACAGGGGGGTCCATAAGCGTTCGGGCCAGGTCACACCGGCGGCGAATCATGAATTAATTTCACGCAAGGGCTACCAGGCCATTTTTTAAAGACCTTCAGCGACCCAGTCGCGAGCTGGCCCTGCATGCCACGTAGACTTTTACAAGAAAAGAGAATTTGATTTAGTGGAAGCCATGACCGACACGCCATGGGGAGGCCTTCATCGAGCAGTGGATTTACCAAGGGCTGTGCATAGTTTTTTTTATTCTAATAAAAATAGTAAAATGTGTTTTTTTTTGCTGCACTGCTCGGTGATGCAAAGCAGTAATTCTCAATGTTTTTACAGTATTCCTGAGTTGCTATTGTATTTCGACGCGACATAATCCCACGTTTTATTGTATTAATTTCAGGATAAGAAACCTCATTGTTAATGTTTCAATGAAATTGCGTATTAATGCATGAAAATGACACGTGCATTGCCACAATGACCTTAAATGTCCTGTATGTGCGGAGCGTAGCGTGGCCTAAATTACCATCAAATTACCCCTCTGCTGCGTGCGTTACATCTGGGTATTAAATATTTCACAATGTGCCCTTCCATTGTCACAGTCATTCTCTATCCGCCTGTTGATGACACACGCGTGTGTGTGGAGTATTTGACCATTTGCCAACGTTGTTACTTTTGTTTTAGCATAATAATTGAATATTTTACGCGAAACAGTTAGGCAAATGACTGTGCATGTAAATGACGTAGTAAATAGTGACACTATTGTTGAGATTCAATATGTCCCTACAATCTATTTCCATCATTGCTTTTCTTTATTTGTTTAGCTTTCGCCATTTTGGTGATTGAGCCCATTCTTGCAAATTAGACTATCCTTGGTCTCTTCAGTTCTTGTTTGGTTAAACAAATAAACTTCACTTACTCCAGCACATGCCGCTCCTCATAGAGCTGACGTCGTGCATTGAGTTCTTGTAAACGGTTGGTAGATAAGTAGTACCGGGGCGATAAGCCTAATTGGCCAAATTATCAAGTCAAAGGTCAGTTTTCCCCATCATTTTGACCTCGTTCGCATAAACTGCACAAAATGAGTTTTCCAATTACATCTCATTCATAATAAATTGGTGGAGCGGTCTCAGAGGAATTCTCCGGACAAACATACAGGCATACAGATTAGTGGCTTATGGTGTAGCTCATAATTTATAGCCTTTCGTTGATCCACCGCTGGATAAAGTACCTCGCATGCCGTTTTATTCAAAGGGGTGATTTAACTTTATTTCACCACACTGGTTAATGGAGGCTGGGTATATGGGTGGCGTTGGGGTGGTCCAGGACTGGTACAGATATCATTCGTCACTGATGTTAACCGCACCCTGGAATGGAACTCGGGATGTCCGTTTGACAACACGGTGCGTTAACCGCCGTTACGTAATAACACGGTCAGAATAATATCTCAACGTGCAATAAAATATATTACTGTATATATATACATATTAAGGCACGTTGATAATACGGGTTTCACTCAGACAGCGTTGAAATATTTTAGGTTAGCGAGAAAATGACGGTGTTTTGTATATATCTAGCCAAGGCAGTTGCTGTATTCATATGCACGCATGCACCCAGCCTCTGATGCTGTAACGAAGTGATCTGCCTTGATAGGTCACGCATTAAATTCCAACCGCAGCATAACAGTTCCCTGGGTTTCCATAAAATGTTTCCGTTCAGGCGATGGTGTGACAATTTTAAAAGTCGCTTTCGCTTGCAGCCCAAACTTTCATTTATCCACACATTCCTCGCTTTCACCGACACGGCGAAGACACTGCTTGCCACTACATAATTAGTAAGGTGCCGGGGAAGAAAGGAAAATAGGCAGGACCTTTACTATTTAAGCCCGTGGGCAGAGTGGAAACTATCTGTGCAACAATGTATGAACAGTCGAAGTAATCTCTTGCTCAAATGCACATTGAGGCAGTGACCCTGTCCTCTCCTGCTTCAAGCCCTGAGGCAGTGGCGGGAATTCCACATTCCTTTTGCCAGAGGTGAGTATCTCCATAGGACAATCACTGTAAACGTATCCACAAAAGTGGAATTCGTCGTAATTGTTTCATCAAATAAGATCAGTAATGCTTGCGATACATACACCGAACCTTGTGTGTGCACGAATCAGTTCCTTTCGATTTGTATATATTGTTGTCGTGTCTGCAGTGTTGCAGTGGTTGGCGTATGTATGTTGAACTTCTTTCGCACCATACGTAGCCAACCGTGCCAATCAGAGGTGCAGGGAAAGGATAACGAACTAAATAAATAAAAATCAGTTGTAAATAAATTAGTTTTAAACTTATATTTAAAAGTGCCTAACCCCAGTGGCTTTCCAGTATCGGAAGGAAGAGCGTTCCAGACGGAAGCACATTCCGTGGCCGCAGCAACGCTTTAAACGTGGGCTTCCTGAGTTCGATTCGTGGCCGTGGATAAGATCATTACATAACTCGGTATCTGCACGCTCTCTGAAGCGTAGGAGCGGTTCTCCTCTCCACGAAAGTGTCAGACGTACGATCACAAAAAGTAAAGTCTGTGTCGAAACTGGTTTTGGACTGACCCACGGGTCCCTTTTGTAATGGATAATGCGAGGCCGATTCGATGTTAAATCAGCACGAGCTTTCATGGTTTGAAGGCTTTGTTGTTAAAACACCAGGTGCGTCCAATTAAAGAACCCCCGAGAAAAACTAAATTGTGGGAAAAATTATAATTTGCACAATCACGTGCACGCAACGGCAATTAATATGCACATTAATATAGCTTACCAGAAGTATATACATCCTGAGAACAGACTGCGTTCAAATATTACATAATTGATCACACCAGGCATCGGAATCGTACGCAAATGTTCTTCGTACATGCAGATCTTTCATTTGCAATGCAAGAAAAGCATTAATTGTCTTGAAAAATTGTCTTGAAGTTGTCTTGAAAAATAGCCATGGGGTGGGGGGTGGGGGGTTTGGCCATGAGCCCCAAAATCTGAAGCATTACCATATATGGATTCCTTTTATGAAATATTCTATGATGTATTCTGCATTAATTTCAGTCTTCAGTAATAGATGTTTTTAATTCCATTGCCTTTATGACTTGTTATTAGAAATAGTTCCCTACGATTTCACAATTTAACTTTTTGTTGGCAGTGCTAGGAGGGTGATTTCACTAAGATATCTGCTAATGATCCAGCAACTGAAGTTTTGGGAACCTTATAGGGCCAGACTTCTAAATCACAGACTCAAAAGGTGATCTAAATTGTGTGAGCGTACATTTTACTCACTCGGAGGTTTATTTTGCGCTCTCAGAGCTGATCTTCTGTCTTAGTCAATCCATCACGCGAACTCCGGTCATCCTCGCAGTGGCTTCTGGTTGGCCATCGAACAAAGACGGTCACTGCAACGCGCGCTCTCAGAAGCGCTTCTGCGGCCGTCTGGAATGCTCTTCCTTCCAATATTAGGAAGCCACTGCAGCTATGCACTTTTAAATCTCGATTGACATACTCACTTGTTTAGAACCGATTTTTGTGCTTAGTTTGTTGTACTTCCCCCGCACCTTGGTTTAGCACGATTGGCTATGTACGGTGCTAAAGAAGTCCACCATACATACATACGTACATTTCTGGATGAAGGCATCTCCCCACACTATGTCAGATATGGGGATTGTTTGACCATGCTTCACCATGCTGGTCAAAAGTGGGTTGGTGAAGGGGGGCGAAGGTGACCAAGCACGGGTTCAGATATCACTGGACGTTGATGTTTGTCATGGCTGGAACTTGAACTCAGGAATTTGGGTTCACAGCACAGTGCGTGGACCACTACACCTCACCTTACACTTAACCCCCCACCCCCAGAGCTGTATATGGCCAACCCCAGGGCAAGAAAAAATCTACTTGAGAAGCCCTTTCCTTTTTTCCCAGTCATGCGTGATGTGCCCGCCCATTGAACTTGCCACAGAGTGAAACATTTCCACATCCCTTGGGCAACTGGGGGCTTGAACCCGGGACCCTGAGCTGAGAGAGGCCAGCTAAGTGCCCTGACACAAACGCCCCCCGCCCTCCTGCGCCTCCAAGGCACTGCTGTGTCATGAGATGTTGTAAAGAAGCAGATGGCCGGGCCAGTTTCAAGGCTCTTTGGGTCTCGTGGTGACCGCTGATATGGCCCCCCAGTTAATAAATATTTTTTTCCCCTCTGGCGGAAACTTGCACGTTAAAATTGACTAAAGCGCAGCGGTACGGCGGTGTAGCTATCGAGTATGCAGGGGGTGCATCTGCACCGGTGCCCACATGCCAGAGGGGCCCAAGCTAAATACTTCAGCAAGCCACCTATTATTACAGGAACAAATGCAAAAGAATAGCTCCAGCAGTGAATGGAAAATTATGGAAGTGACCGTCTCAGCTGCAAATCACTCTCAGATATTGTACGTGGTATGAAGCAATTGTTAATTATGCTAATGATCAGAACATGTTGAGATTTTATATATCGACTAGGCGTAAAAAAATACGAACATGCACGTGCTCTGTAACACTTTGCAACATGTGTTTGTTCTCGGAAATATACGATTCGTGACAATGTTACTTTCCGAGCCACACCACGAGATGAAGTCACACGGCACCCGTTTTTTTAACAGCATTGCCTTGCCCAAGTAGGCTTTTCCATTAAGCAATTGCTTTTATTTCCATGGTTTAGGACAGCCCTTTGATCAATTTCGCCAGTTTTTTTTTTAACAGGAAAACTCCTTAATAATGGCACAACCTGACACCAACGTTACATTTAGATTGTATTGATTTCGGCATTTCATGGATGCCCTGCACGAGTTGGAGCACCTCTGTGAAGGCAGTATCGTGATCTCAGGTTACAGATAGACCGACAGACAAAATAAAAACACACGGACAGAGCTTATACATGACCGATTTTAATCTTAGTCCGAAAGACTGATTAGCTGACCGACCCTGCTTACAAATTATCCGCGCGATGTAGTGTGTACGACCGTACTTAAGGCTTTGGCTCGTCACACTTCACTCGGTGACTTCGAATGACCTCTACTTTAATGCTCCTTACAAAGACTAACGTGCTCGGAAAATCCCCTATACAATTCCTTAACCAAGACGCCACTCTTAATGTGCACAAGACACACTCCGCCGGTGCCGTACAGAGGCAACAGCAGTGGAATTGACAAATGAGCCCCAACGCGATTTGGCTTGAGAATCGATTCACACGAATTAGTAAATAATGATAATAACAACGTCTAAAGTGCTATAACATATCAAGTCATTATAAGCACACTGAATACGTCTAAGACTCAGGCAGCTAAAAAAAGTCGCACCTAAAAAAATAGTATTATGCTCTACAGCCTTCACCAACCCGTTGTTGAACGAAGGGGTAAAGTCCTCCCCACGCTGTGTTTTGCCACCATACTTCACCACGCTATAAAGGGGGTACTCAGGACCGGTTCAGAGATTCCTCGCCCTGATTGGGAGTACAACTAAGGTGGCCGGGTTCCGAATTTCAGTACGCTTACCACCACACCACTGCTCCACCTCCGAACACGAAATAATGAATTGAAATTGGGGAAAGCAAAGGCCAATAGTTAAAACGGTGACATGCGATTGTTGTGAATATAAATGTCCCATTGACAGCCAGCTCCCAAAACACCAATAAATGTCTCGTTCACAGCTAATGGGAATCACGCTCAGTGCTTGCACAAGGTGGGGTAAGCCCAAGAGCCTGGACTCCCATGGGAACAGGGCTTGGCTGAGCTGATCCCATGCAGTTCCAGAACTGGTCCCCTGGGCCTCAAACTGAACAATATGATTCAGAGCCAGGCTCACCCAGGAAGCAGTTGTAATGTCACGAGGTCGACGTGGAAGTGATGGACACTCGTGAAATTGCACTCATTTGAATTCCCAGGTCATATTTGTGTCAAATAAAAAAAGACATTGGAAAACAAACTGAGGCTAACTTGAGTTAATCTAACCTATAGGGGTTGGCAACGGGTGGCTCTGGGGCCCTATGGGGCTATTTAAAGGCTGCCGCTTGACGTTATTCATCAAGGAGCGTCTTCTATTCACATGCATTGCGGCTCTTAAAATATTGAGGGTTTTTTTTACACCGATTTCGAAAAATATGGCTGTTCTTGTTATTTTGGTTGCCGACGCCTGGTCGAACCTAACCACTTTCCTAAATATTGATTTAAAAAACACCTCTTTTTAAAAGTCTATCCCTGACCACAATTCCCTTGCCCCTGAAGGGTACAGAGGAGGAAGTGGTGAAGATCAAGTGGTGAGAGCTGAGCCCATCAAGCTCACCAGAATATGTATTTATACTGGAGGAATCCGATGAGCTATGAAGCTCTTTAGTTTCACAGATGTCCCTGTAGTTTCACTGCATTTGGGACTCAGGCTAAGCCCTAGTGCTGATCATGAGCCAGTACTGACTGAGTGACTTCTGGAACACTCATAGGCAGAGCCGGCCCTAGACCTTTGGGGGCCCTAAGCAAAATTTGGTTGGAGGCCCCTTTGATGTATAGATTTTTTTCACCCACTAGCTAGCAGTGACTCTAGGGGGCCCTCTGCTGGCCACGGGGCCCTTTGCAATTGCAAGGGTCGCTTAGTGGCTGGGCCGGCTCTGCTCATAGGCCAGCTAAATCAAGTTTACCGATGGTCCAGGGAACCAAGGGCTCATTTCCGATTCCCTACGGAACTTAAGCAAGGGGAGTGCGTAGAATTCCGCCAGAATGTCAGAGCGATAGTGAGCATTAACTCTCTGACACCGTTTCTGGGGAAGGAGATATCTGTGTTTGTGCTTTTGTTTGAACGGTTGTATTTGCGTGTCGTGCACTTTTTGAGGCGTATGCTTGCGGTTGTTTGAGTAGTTTGTCGCTATATAATAAGGGGCCGTCCATAAATTACGTCA
>CM025627.2:8565437-8588604 GCA_014621495.2 Entosphenus tridentatus
ACAATTCTCAACCCCCCCACCCTCGTCACACATCGTCATAAATGTAGCCCCCCCCCCCCCCCCCAGGTGCGTGACGTAATTTATGGACGGCCCTAAAAATGGGAGAACTATATGTAACAAAAAAATGCATTTAAAGTTTAGTGGCATATTCATCTGTATTCATACTGGAGGAGTCCGATGAGCTATTAATATATTTTTCACAGATGTCCACACGGGGCGAGTCAGAACGTTACAACAGATTTCCCAGAACAGCTACCTCATAAAGAGAAGAAAAAACCCAACACATTCGTCAACAATACATATAGAATAGGCGACGTTTCTGGCAACGGCTCATCTTCATAGCACATAAAGTTGCCATTGCCCGTAACAACGCCTATTTTCCCCTCCATTTAAGACGGCGTCATATCATCCTAATACTGTCAATATTTTTCCATTTAACAAAATCCTGGTAAAACCACGGACAGGTGCTAACCCAAGAGTCGGGCCTCGGTGGCCTCTGCTGTAACCCAAGCATGCAGGAAATGTTCCGTTGCCTCCCGATTCTGTAATTAAGTAATTTGTATCACGAGTTTATAACAGTTTTGCCAAATCTGAAAAAGGTGTCTTGTCACGTCGAACAAAACGTAGCAAACAAACAGCACGTGGGGAAAGGCGCGGCGCATTTTGTGTGTTCGAACAATTCCAACAAACCGCATTACAAACGTCAACAAACGCCAAAAATAAATCTGTGAATGCCCCAGCCCTCCTGCTGTGCGTACACTCCAGAACCTTCGAGTTATTTGATGTTTCTGACTGAGATAAGTGCGGGCTCTGCAACATTCAATATAAGATATTAACTCTGCCAAAATAGCTGTATAGCCGGCAAGTGTGATGGAAGTTCACGTGAGGAGCATTGAGGGAGTAAGGAACTCCCATTTACTTGGTAATAGGTCTTATGAGAAGGAATCCCATGTCCACGATACTGTAAAAAAAGCCAGGATATACAATGGGAAAAAGAATAGCCCACACTACTAACAGAGGGAGAAACTACAAGTAAATTAAATTGAGTGGTTTATTGTTATTATTGTTGTTGTTTTTACGTAACTGACAAAAACTCGGATTTCCAATAACCCGCGAGGACTTACAGATTTCCTAGGATAGCTAACTCAACAAGATGATTATCCTGGGAAAACCAGAGCTGGTGGCAACCATTATTACGAGAGATAATTTTGTAGAGATGAGAGGAGTGCTTTAATATATTTTAGTGGATTGAAAAATAAAAGTTAACGTACTAAGGTATGCGGGTACCTTAAGCCTGAAAGCAATGGGCCATCACGTGAGATCCAAGGTTAGAATCCATATTGAAATCACCTATGGTTAAACTTTGTTCTGAAGTGTAGCGAGCTCCCTAATATGGATAAGAAGTCACTGGAAGGAATTCAATACATAGTTATGTGATGTCTCCTTCCCCGGGCTATTATCTGACAAAGGTTTGCAAATGGAAACTTTGATCTCACACAAAAATTCGACTTGTCTCAAGGAATACCTGTAAAACAGTAATAAGGATTTTCTTTGAAGATTCATTCCAATGGACTTCTTTGGCAGTGGTGTACAAGCACACACTGTTAAAACCTCAGCACCACCATCATACAAAAAGCATACACAGCACACTAACATTTTGAACAATAGCCCTTCTTCAGGGCAATGAGGTTATTTTGCTTTTATGTTTCCGTGGGAAAGGGCCTGAGAGTACGGTGTGTATACCATGGCATCACATAAATATCGCAAATGTATCCCATAAAAATATTTCACTAACCCCTAGCATTCCGCACACGCATACACATGAATTAGCGGTGCAGCTGACTTTGGGCAGAAATCCAAGCGCAAATAAGTTGTTGTCATTCGCGTGAGAACGTCTTGTTAAGGATTCGATATATATTTTTCCCCACGGTGTGAAGTGGGAGCGCTGTGAGATCAGAAGGTGGGAGCGATATAAACCTCTGGGGTGTGGGTGGAAGGGGGATTGGCTTTGCCAACCCACTGACTCACCCACTACTCAGCAAAACAATAAATACGGAGAGGGGCACATGCACCACACATGACCTGTGGCTCAATCGTTTTGCCAAGAGTGAACCAACCATGTCCACTAGCCCAGGCTCGCAGCCCACATTTTCCTTACCTTGAACACTGAATGCTAATTTGTAATAATTTACTGAACGTCCGCTCGTTTCCTTTCATCTTCCCTCTTCTTCCGTTTTATTTAACAAAGTTTTTTTTTTTAATATGTATGCATTTATTTATTAATTCCTTCCTGCGCGAGGGTTATTAAGCTGCGGGAGTGTATCTGAATCAGCTCGCGTTAATTAAGGAGCGGTCACAATTTCAAGGATAACATTTGCATAATTTGTTTAAATCATGCCGCCGTAATATCCGTTGCCTTTAATGTAACGGCGTGTAATCAAATAAAAAGGGTGGCTGCTATAAGGGGTGGGCAAACAATTTCGAGCACAGCAGATTAAAAGTATCGGTGTATGCCTATGCTCACGCATATTGCTTTAAAAAAATATATAATGTACTCATGTCACCCCGATGCGAATGCACTTTTTCTAGGATTAGTGCATAAATGATATTCCCTCGTTATTCGCGAGGGATACGTTCCAGAGATGCTCGTGAACAGCAAATTTCGCGGATAATTATGTTGGCCTACAGAAGCCTAGGTAAAAAAAATGAATTCTCTTAAATAAAAACGTAAACAAGCTATTAAATACGTGAACACTATCATAACACAGTAAGGACACCACATTAAACACAAAACGCAGATCTAAAGAAAGAATGAATTTAAATCTCGATTTAAAAATGCATATCTACAGTTGCATCCTAATATCGGAAGGAAGAGCGTTCCAGACGGCCGCACGGGCGCATCTGAAACCGCACAATGCAGTAAATGCCTTTGTTCGAAAATATGTCACGTAACTGACGAATAAATAACATATTGCAGTTTGCCTGTTTTTTGTGTACCTTCTGTTGGCTCTCACTTGAATGTAATTTATGAATATAACTTTCCAAGGACAGTTCTGACAGTATGTCAGAGTTGCACAAAGATGAAGGCCACAATTGACAATGGTGGTGAAATTGGATTTATTTAATTCTGCTTATTTTGTCACAGCATGAAGCGTATTTCACATAAGCACTTACATTTAAGTACAGTACTGACAATGAAGAACTTACCATCACTGGCGAGTGATATATGACTTAGTCCTGGCCTTTCCTTTACCAACCCTCACTGACTGGTGAAGTATTGTCAATTCCCCCATGACCAATAAGTCACGTGGTGACCTTCACGCAGCAATGGATTGACACAGGAAGGACCGTTAATCAATCAATTAATTTAAATACGTAAGAAAGAGACGTAACAACAATAATGGCGGCACAGCTTTGTTTATAAACATTTTCTCAAAACACCTTTGACCAGCCACGGTGACGTGACTGGGATGCACAGTTCCTGGCTACAAAGAATGGCGATGGAGGGAACACTGGACAGTGCTCGGGGAAGAGTGAGACTTGCGGTCTGACCCGACGTCAAACACACCAAACACTAAACGGAATGGAAGCTGACTCGGTTTGACGGACGCAGCGACGGACAGAGAGAAGTGGAGAGAGAGAGAGCACGGCAAAGGAGATATCGTCGACGATAACGGCGAGGCTCTGATGGCCCAAAAGGTCAAGGAATTGAGGAAGAAGAAAATATAAGCATGATGGTAATGTACAATTTAAATGCGGCCGGACATCGTCCGAGTGCCTGACTGCACAATCAGGACGCACGTCTTCTGAGCTGTCATGCTAATCGAAGCGTTGGGAGTTTGCGTGGCTGCCAAGCTCCGCGGTTGAATTCCCCATCAAAGGCATGGGGCATTGCGGCGGCGTCTGATGCAAGAAATGTCTCGTGGCCAGAGCGAGAATTCACCGCGGGACAAAAACGTTAACATTTCAGGGGGGAGAATTCCTTCAAATGCACACACGAAACAATCCGCACTTGGGATGCTGAAACAGCCTTGAGTCGTGGCAATTCCCAAATTGCAATGGTGGACATTTTGTATGCATGTGTCCTATGAAACTGAATTATATGCACTTATATGTGTAATAAAGAATGATGATGTGTCTATTTTACGAGCGGGGATGTTTTTTGTTGTTGCTTTATATTTGCTGGGAAATAGTTGCAAAGTGAATACATAATGCGTTTGGAGGCACTCTTAGGAATTATGCTTTCTAAATTCCACATACAGTTGTACACTCGACAATGAAGCAGAAACCATGTCTTTGTGGTAATCGCCGATGCAGCTAATACATTATATCAGCATTTTGACTGCTTAAGTTGAAGCATAACCTTTGTCAACTGTACGAGTGGGAACTTAATGGCTTCGCATTGTATTTCAAGTTTTAAAAATATTGTATTGGACATTTATAAAGGCCATGCATGTTGAGTTTTTTTTCCCTTTAATGTATTTACGTTACTAATTATCATCGTTTACTCCTTTCTAATAAACTAAAACTGAACTATTTTTATGTTACCAGATGTCCACTGAGCTATATAGCTCTTTTTCAGAAGCGACCTGGCCACAAATGATAGTTCATATGGAAATTTCTAGCAGGCAAATATTCCATCGCAAAGCTGACTTGTTCTACAAATGAGCTACAACCTACCGACCTACCTAAACCATTACAGATTTAGACAATCTTTCAAGAATGTGGCTCCTGTCAAACCAAAAATTTAGATTTTCTCCAGGCACTCTGGTATTATTTCACATGCAAACACACTGAGAATCAGAGGTGCAGTATTTTCCAAAGAGCCTTGAAGCTCAGTGAGGCTCTCTGGGTAAACTAGCGAATTAATTAATAAACAAAAATCATCGTATCCGGCAAAGGTCACCGTTTACACTCCTCGCGCTCCGTGTGACCAAATAAAGTACGATTGACAATTTTTAAGATTTATTTTCTAATTAATATTTGTTTATGCAGTCAAGCAGTGATTGGAAGGATAACCTCTGAACATCAAACTCCTCACTTGACATAATCTTTGCGTGGCCTATGGGCATGAACTGCGAGTCTCAGGGACACTGGCTCTGATCGCGAATAGGAATCCTACCTTCCTTGAGACGTATAAGCGACCTCGCAAGAAATAATACTCGCAGGAGTGCACGATGTAACAGGGATGAGACGTTTTGTACAACCCCACGAAATAATTACACTGTGTAACACAATTTTTGTTTCTGGGTAGTAAGTGTAATTTCCTAATTGCTTATGCCTAGAACGTATAGAAAATGGATATTGTTCCCCACAAACTTTGCTGTTGTGACCAGGATAGTGATATTTTGAAATTACCTATTTTCAATGAGAAAACGGGCGAATTTGTGTCTTTTCGTTCACGTAAAGTCAGGAAAAACAACATGTGAATCAAAATTAACGTGTATTTATACTAAAGTAATACAAAAATGACTACAAACGATTTAGAAGTGAGTAGTTTTTTTAGATTTACGATTATACTGTAAATCACTTTCACGAATCAACCCCCAAATGTAGTCTCCCATCATGTTCTCGTTATGCTGTCCTTGATAGCGCTGTTCAAAGTCCAGTGTATCCTGGTGGAAGCGCTCGCCTTGCGCCTCCGAGTACGCTCCCATGTTCTCCTTAAATTTATCAAGATGAGCATCAAGGATGTGGACTTTGAGGGACATCCTACAGCCTACTGTGCCGTAGTCTCAACCAGCTCCACATAGTTTTCGACCTTGTGATTGCCCAGGAAGCCACGAACCACTGTGACAAAGCTGTCCCAGGCCGTGAGCTTCTTGGGGAATTCATTGTACTCCAGGATTTTCTTTATCTGTGGTCCGACGAAGACACCGGCTTTGACCTTTGCCTCAGACAGCTTAGGGAAGAAGTCTTGAAGGTACTTGAAGGCTGCTGACTCATCTACAGTTCCGACAAATTGTTTCATAAGGCCCAATTTGATGTGCAGTGGTGGCTCCCACTTTACGTTGTTCCTCCCCACAGAGAACTCGGTCCGCTGTGGCCAGTCCCGCCTGTGGTAGTGTGCCTTGGTGTCCCTGCTGTCCCAAAGGCAAAGATAGTAGGGAAACTTGATGAAACCGCCTTGGAGACCCATCAGGAATTCCACCATTTTGAAGTCTCCGATGAACTCCCAGCTGGACTCATCATACTTCAAGGCATCTAGCAAGGTCTTGATGCTGTTGTAATCCTCTTTGAGGTGCACCAAGTGAGCCAGGGGAAGAGACGGGTACTTTTTACCCATTATGGAGCAGCACGGCCTTGAGGCTCCTGGATGAGCTGTCAATGAAGAGGCGCCACTCATTCTGGTTACAGGAAATTCCGATTGCCTCGAATAGACTGGTCACATTGTGGCAGAAGCAGAGCCCATCTTGACGGGTGGAGAAGCTGCCAAAAGGTTGGTGATGCTTCCTCTGATCTGCGACTTGCACACTTTCATCCAACAAGTTCCACTGCTTGAGCCTAGACATCAAAAGCTCGCCATTAGACTTGGTGAGACCGTGATCTCTGATCAAGTCGTTTAGGTATTTTTGGTTGGGGTAGTATTGGTTTCTCTCCTCAGCTCCACCTTTTAAATTGGCATCTGGATCTACAACGTCTTCCTCGCTCTCTGACTTGCTGCTCTCTTCTAAAAACGGCTGCTCTCTCTCCGGAGGAGTGGGTACGGGGAGCTCATGGCAGTGTGGCATGGATGAAGGAAGGTCCAGATACGTTATAGCAGGTGCATTCTTGCCAGTCCGAAGTGTGGAAGGGTCCACCATGCAGAAGTAGCAGTTGTTGAGTGTGTCAGTGGGTTCCCACCAAATTCCTGGGATAGCGAACTTCATGGCTCTCTTTTCTCCTCTGTACCATCCTACAAAAATAAATGTATTTCACCCATAGACTAATTTGTAAGAGATTCTCGCAACATTTTTTATATATGATGTATTTTTCAATAACATTGAAAACTATAAAACTTTTACAATTATAATTGTTTTGAACAAATTTTATAGCATAAAATTGCAAGCAACAATTGTCCATATTACCCTCTAGAGTTGTTTTGCATTGTTCGCAGGTGAAATGAGGTGCCCAGGGTTTATCTTGATCCCCGACAGGCATGCCGAAATATGCCTTGTAGGCCTCACACATCTTAGCAGATGCTTCTACATAGTAGTTTTTCGATCTTGTCTTGATAAATTAGCCGCAGACATAGCAAAATGCGTCTGCCGGATGCTTGCAGCCTCTCAGTAAAATGCAGATATGTATCACTTTGGCAGTTGGAATTAAACTGAACTAGTGGGCTTAAGGCCCATCTATTTATACTACTATTTATATTACTGTAAAGTTCTAGAATGTTCTAGAAGTTACTCCAAGTTTACTCAGCACTGAATCTATCTGGAATGTTTTGGAAAATAGGTAAATTTCAAAATATCACTGTCCTGGTCACTACAGCAAATGTTGTGGGGAATATTTGCCATTTTCTGTACTTTTGAGGCATAATCAATTAGGAAATAACACTTACTACCCAGGAACGAAAATAAAAGAAACAATTATTTCACCCATGGCTAATGTTACACAGTGTGGGGTTACAATATATACAATATATAGTTATTACGCAAGGTACCACACCGCAGCTGTTGTCAACTAAAAAAAAATGTAACAGTCAACATTCATTTAGATGAAATTATCGCAGCTGGTGATTTCGTGTACTTGAGATGGGTTTCGTCTCGGCGGGTGAGAAGGTTTTTTTTTTTTTAAGCCATAAGTCCTCTGTGCCGACACCTTCACTCGCACCCTAGGAGGCAACGTGAAGTAGGCTGTTGAACCAGATTTGCCCCAGGGTTCAAACACAGGATCATAGAGTGGCTGGGCTCACTACTCTGGCAATGATTATGCGAGTGAAGTGGCCACCACTGTACGAGATATTTTTAACCGGAAAGAAAAGAAAAACCTGAAAAAGAAACAAGATTACAGAGCACAAGGAGAAAGCGCGGTAAATAGAACATTTTTACACACAAAGGGATTTTTTGTCTACTATGGCAAAAAGAGCACTTTTATACTTCTTTCATGAATTGGCTTTTTAAAAAGCTTTTCATATGATTGAGCCCCATGCCAATGGCAAAGTCAGCCCTGACATTGTTCTTAAACTCTGTTACTTTCTGCGGGGACATTTATAGAAAAAAAGCGCCTTTGTAGTATAGCGTAACCGCTTTCAAAATGCTAATTTCACATGCAAACCCTCACCCTCCCCTTCACCCCCCAAAAAAAACAATGCCTTACAAATTTATAATTGGTAGTTTAGCGTAGGTCAAGGAACGCATGTATTACCTTCATTTTACATTATTTAAGAGCCGTAGGTTTCCGTCGCAGACGTAGACGGTTGAATGAAAAGGTTACCCTTGTCACGCTTGGAATTCACGCGTGCGTTCAGGACACAGGCAGTCGAAAACTAAAAAAACGCCGTAGCCGCTGTTTGCTGCAATTACTGCCTTTCTCTTATCAAGGGAAGCAGGCTACAATGTGCGCGGTTGCTTTCGTCCGGCGGTGTGCTTTATTCCGTGAACACAAAATCCCAGCGATTTTAGCAAACAGCGCCTCTGTGTCCACATGCCACTGAACTATGTAACACGCGTAGCACAAATTGTGCTTGAAATTCGTGCATTTGCGCCAATTTTTGCCGCTGCCCACTCAGCCCGTAGGTCCGTATTCCAATGTGAAAATCCACGGTATCATTTGTCCCGTACGTTTCGGCGCGACTTAACGGCCCTGCGATGCACTCCGTGTGCTCGCCGATGAGAAAGAATACAACGATGAAGGTGCAGAGCATGCAATTGGTTGCTGGCCGAAGGGTCTACCACTAAAAGGGAGTGCGAGAGAGGTCCTCGAAAGGGTTAATTTGTCCTCTTCTTCACCGCTGGCCACACGTCTTGGAAGATCTGGGAGTAGCCGAACACTCTGCCCCGCCACTCCCGGACCTGCCAATCAACTATCTGCGGTGCATCCATTTATACTGCTGGATGAAACAGACGCGGGGCGAGTGAAGGAACCTGTCCTATTATTTCACAACTGTCGCGCCGACAAATCGAACCGAACTTTGGCATGCAAGGCCAGTGTGCTTGCCGATACACCGTGGTGGTGGTGTCCCAAGACATTATACAGCATGCAGGCAAGTCTGGTTCGATGCCCAAAGGCTAATTATCCAGGTCTCCTGTGAATAGGCAATAGTGAATCTCGGTAACCTGTCACCTGGTTAAATAATGGGGAATCAATCATTAAATGCATAATATATGCAGAAGATATAACATATTAATTAAACAGCCCTTTGCAATCTGCTGGTTAGATGAAGACTCCTCCCTCCTCCTCCTCCTTCCTTCTCCTCCTTCTCCTCCTCCTTAATAAATGCATATCGCGGAAAACCCCAAAAATGCAACTGACTAATTATATTATTAATATTTAAATGTATCCTTCTGAAATGATCCCTCATTATTTTTCTATGTCATGCAAGGTCTATATGGCGCACGAGGGGATGGTGGGAACAGCACCGTGCCTGGCCATCTTTGTCTTCCCAGTGCTGATATTCACACATTGCACCGGGTGCTCATTTGAGGCTGAGGTGACTTAAGAGATGGCCAGAACCAGTTCAGATAATCACTTCTGACGTTATCTGTGGCTGTGAATCACGCCCAGGTCACTGGCTTCGTAGCACAGTGCGCGAAACACTGTGCTGATTCACACACCACGCGCGCATGGACACACAAAGACCCCTCGATAAGCCTCAAGAGACTTTTGTGGCAAGTGCTGTTAGCGAGCACCTATGAAGGCCGGCACGGCACACGAGGGGGTGGGTGGCGAACACTACGCCCGGCCGCCTTTGTCTCCCCAGTGGTGATGTTTACACACCGCACAAGGTACTCATTTGAGGCTGAGTCGACCTAGGGGAGGCCATGGACCGGTTCAGACAATCATCACTGTTGCCGGGTTCATAGCGCAGCGTACTAGGCGCTACACCACCGTCCCCCCCCACACGCATGCACAAACAACACACACACAATATTTCCCCTTAATTTTAAAAGCGCTTAACCGAATCTCCTTTCAATCACTTATCGAGGCAAAGAAGGAAAATCTTTTTGCAGCACAATATTGTGACATTTCCGGCGACACTTGTCGGAGAACGCCGCCGTAATAAAAAAAAAGTGCAAAAATGAAGATCTTTTGTTCATCGCCCGTGAGACCACCGCAGCGGCATCGCCGGCACGGGGCTTCCACGTGTCGAGCGACGGTTCGCAGTTCCCGCCTTCTCAAGCCAGAGCGATCACTCAACATTATTCAGCAATTTCAGAGTATAAAAAGCAACCTCCGGTCGGAAAGCCACCGGACACAAAAAGAAAGAACGATCACAGGTCACGCGCGCGCGTGCGCACGGCTTCGCCGTAATTACAGCAGCAAGTGTGTTTTGTATGGTCCAGACCCGTGCGATGAACGTTAATAAATCGTGCAAAAATGTGCAAGCGACGTTTTTTTTTATGCCAGGTAGAAATTACTTTGCTAACGCGATTGTATATTTAAACATTTCAGAGCCCGAGACGAGGCCACGGCAAAGCTGCACAGCCTGGGGTGGCGTGGTTGGCCATAGCGGCTGCCACTTCGCCATTTTGCACCCAGTTGGAGGACCAATTCCGAGCTGCGAGATGCTCAGTGAATTTTTGAATGATTTTCCAAGACATCGAAACTGCACGCCATCAAGTGTGGGAGTGGGCATTGATGAGAACCTGTGACATCGTTGCAAAAGTAGGCCATTGCACGATCTTTCATAGCACAGAAATGTTAATGGTGACATTGCAAGTACAGTTTTCTTTTAAATGAAAGCAGCGTAAAGGAGGTTGATGATTGGTAATTCAGAAATGGTAGCCCTTTACAGAGAATGATGGAACCATAAGGCATGACAAAGTGGGCTTCATAGCCCTGTGACATTGGCTCCGGTAATCTATTTTGTATTGTTTAAGAGTACAAATGTGACATTCATCTATGATGCCAGCGCAGGTAGTTTGGGAGAATGAATGCGGCAGAAAGGAACTTAATTGGTGATTCTCAAATGGTAGCTCTTAAGAGAGAATGATGGAACGATAAAGCATAATAGAGACCGAATACTACGCTTGGTGGATGATCTCTGTAGCGAAAAATAACGTGTCCCGGGAATCAATCCATGCTTAAGACGAAGAGGAGGAAGCTCCAGATGTCACGCTGTACTTGAATGAGTAACAATGCCCTGGTTGGGATGGAAGAAGGAAAAAGCTCCTAGTGCAAATGGAACACTGTGGACATTTACACGCCATGGCGCGGAAATTAAAAAACGTTTCAATCGGTGCATATCACCTGGAAACACGGACACACACAAATACACACACACACTTAATGGGAGGGTGAAAGTTGAAGAGTGTGCAACGCATCGTGTATAGATGTGGAAGCATGGAATTGCACCAAGAGCCACGGTTATATATAGTAATAATAATAATAAAACCCGCAATCGGAGAACAAATGCAGATTAGAGACATGATGTTGACTTTTATAAGATGTTAAGTGAACTTGGGCAGGACACATTTTCCTTGAACGAATGGTGGCCGGCGGGTAAGACTGCCGGCAGAAGGGCAGCTAAAGAATATAACGTGCCCGTGGTTCTGATTCATCACAGAGTTGGAGCGATTGAATCTTTCATCGACAGACCGAGGGACGGTGACGACTTGCTGATGCCTCCATTTAGCAGCGGGTAGATCGTGACTGATGATGATCTAAAGTAATGTGTTTTTTGTAACCAAAAAAAACCCCCAATACATCTCTGTATTTGAGTAGAATTCCATGTCCTCCTCATAATAAGGGATGCGTGCATCTGCTTTGACACACACTTATTAAAATAATCGAGATTAAGAACGCTTAAACTAGTTCTTCCATATGGCATGGAGAAAATAGCAACTTAGTATGTGTATATCAATGTTGTTATGGGATTCAGTGGTCTCTGTGAAGGTTTTGGTGGATTTTGGTGATTTTGTCCACATATCGGAGGCGCGGGCAGTGTGAGATCAGTGATCCGTGGTCTGCGAATCGGAGGTGCGGGCAGTGCGAGCGGTGTTGTTGTGTTAAGAGCTTCAGCCCTGTTCCAGAAGGGGGACCAGGATTGAGGCATGACATTGGAGGGGGGAGGGGGGCGGTTGAGAGCTCCTCGTGAATAGGTAGCTCCGGGTTGTCCAGTATGCGCTGGTTACATCCGGCAGGTTGCTAACTGCCAATCTAAGTGCTTTCCTGCATTGGCCCCCAATGTGGGTGGGTGGCTACGGGGTCTCCCAGTGTGGGTGGGTGGTTACGGGGCCTCCCAGTGTGGGTGGGTGGTTATGGGAGCCTCCCAGTGTGGGTGGGTGACTACGGGGTCTCCCAGTGTGGGTGGGTGGCTACGGGGTCTCCCAGTGTGGGTGGGTGGCTATAGGGTCTCCCAGTGTGGGTGGGTGGTTATGGGAGCCTCCCAGTGTGTCTGGGTGGCTACGGGGTCTCCCAGTGTGGGTGGGTGGTTATGGGAGCCTCCCAGTGTGTCCAACCGTTTCAGCGAGGGGTCGATTCGAACGCCGCCCCGCTTAGCGGTGCGCATTGCGTATCGGTCTCGGAGCTGACTCGAGTTCAGGCCGGTAAAAGGTTTCGCGGGCTCTAGCGGTGACTTGTCTGCTGTTGGGTTAAGAGTGGGGGAGGGAGGTGACGCCCGGGGGGGGGGGGGGCCCCGGTCAAGGGTGCCGCACAATGAAAAGGGCATTCAAACTGCCACCGCCTTGTCAGACATCACGACGGGAACGAGAGGGAACGCAGCGCAGTAAAACATTCCCGCTGAGAGAGAGAGAAAGAGACCTCCGATATATATTTTTTTACGTTCGCCACACGCGTGTCAATGAAAAATAGCGTAACGTCGGTTATTAATTGGCATTACTTACTAAATTACCAAATGAATTACACCGATGTCGCAAATAATTGAGCAAATTAAAGCGTGTAACACTTTCGCGGGATGATTCTTGTTTTTTTTCTCACCCCCCCCCCCCCCCCCGTTGGCCCCCAAGTTGGGGGGGGGGGGGGGTGTACATTTGACCGAACCAGTTCCAAAGAAAAACTTCGGCCTACCACCCCTCCCCAACCCACAAACTAATCGCCAATCAATCAAGAGATAGGAGAACTCTTCTTGAAAAAAAAGTCATGCACGTTTCATTCGGAGGGCAACAAAGGAAAGAGGAGAAAAAAAGCGGAGAAGACAGACAGAGTCATCATTAAACACTCATATGTCAGCACCCGCCTCCCAACCCGTGATGAACTCTGAAAGAAAATCAATTTTGCCCAGACTCGCGAGACGGCTGTAAAACCAACATTGTGGTTGACCTTCACTCGCGAAGGACACAAAGCGAGAAGAAGGAGTAGGAGACAAAAAAGTATTATTTCTTAATGAAATCAGCACCGTTTATATCTTGGCACCACTGGGGGCTCTGCCCCAGAATACCGACGACGAGCACGTTCACCTTAATTCAATTAGCAAGCGGACGAACGCCAACGCAGGGTGGCACACAGGATGGAGGGTCGTGCTATACGACATCGGGTTCGATTCCCCGCTCACGGCCACCAACACCGGTGACGATTATCTCAACCGGTCCTGGGCCTCCCCGAGGTCGACTCAGCCCCAAACGAGTACCAGGCGCGGTGTGTAAACGTCGCCACTGGGGAGACAAATGTTGCTGGGCAAGGTGCTGGCCACCCAACCCCTCGTGTGCCGTACCGGCCTTCGTAGGTGCTACTCGCGCACAGCACTGGCCCCAACAGTCCGTTAAAGGATCTACGAGGAATCTGTCTTTGGTGGCATTACGTGTGGGGTAAGGGTGCAATATGCCACGAGGGGCATGGTGTGTGCTGGCACTGGGCACGGCGTTTCAGAGGGGCCTTGCTTCGACGGGGAGGGGCAGCTTGGTGTGGAGGGGAGAGCACCGTGAGCTGGGTGGGTTTCTGTGTGCCTGGGAGCATTCGTTGCAATGCGTATTGTGGGCGAGGGCGGTATGACAGGCATGGCATGGTGTGCCAGGTAGATTTACGTGTGCCAGGGCATGGTCCAGTGTGCCTGAAATTGTCTCAGTGTGCTGCGGCAAACGTTGTGCGGCAGGGAAGGCTCAGGGTGCTGAGTGCTGAGTGCCAGGGTAGACGGGCGTGGTGTGGCAGAGAAGGCACCGTGTGACAGGGAAGAGGCAGGATTTGATGTGCCAAGAAGGGCTCTGTGTGCTCGGGTGAGTGCTGCGTGCCGCGGAGAGGGTCCGCTGTGCCAACGAGAGACATTTGTTGCCACGGTTGTGCGGCGGAGATTGCTTTGCGCCAGAAAGGGTGCGGCTTGCAGTCGGTCGGACAGGGAAATTGGGCGTTCGCTTGGTCAGCCGGATCTGGAGTTAGGCTGTCTCACACTGGACACGACTTCAGGAGGGAGCCAGGTGGTTCAGAGGTCAGAGCACTGGGGCCGGCACTGCTGAGATGATGCTGTGTTAAAGTCACCTGTGATTGAATTGAGTTGTCAAGTGCAGTGAGTCGATGATTTTCACCTGGCCACCAATGATTGCACAAAAATAAAACCACTAGGGTTTTTTCTCTTTCTCGGTTTGAATGCCATGCGAAGGAACCGTTTTCCGTAGCGGGGGGGGTGTGTGGGGAAACGTGCTTCGTAGTGTGGACGTATGAAAGGTGACTAAAAGGGAGCGTGGACGTGAAATCTCTGTGCTGCAAGAATTATGGACACTTCGTCTCCACGACGTGATGCTGATAAAAATGTACCCGAATAAAAATGTTCTATGTATATATATTTTAAAAAAAACTGACATTCAATCAGCCGTTTCATCTCCGTTAAGCGGCTTACGTGAGCAAATTCTCCGTTGCTCGCTGACCCAGACCAACTAAGCCAACGATGGTACAGGCGTCAAGGCGTGATGTGCCACGTTAATTACATTCATGGTGATATCTAAGATTCCACAAGCCAGTTTACAACAGTTAGCATTTCATTACCAGTGTTATGGCCCGTAATGTGTAATCTCACTTGTGTAATTTTCAGGTAATTGTCAGCCATTGGGATGTTTTGGCCAATACCAGTAACATTCATACTCCTTGGTTCTTTCGGTAAAGTCACTTAGGTGAAAAAAAAATATATTTTTTTTTTCATAAATAACTAAATTAAATCACGAGTTACCAGTTACATTGTATGTCATTAGCTTTTGCAGGAAACCGCAGAATCTGGAGGAAACGCATGCAGAACAGGGCGAGAACGTAGAAACTCCACACAGAAAGGAGCCAGAGTCAAGGCACCGACCAGGGAAAGTTCTTGCTGCGAGGCACAGGTGTTGCACAGCGCTTGCACTACCCTGCCACCAACAACGCCACGATGCTGTAATAACGAAGGCGCATCTGGTGGTGTAGCGTCTGTGAGTGGCGCCCCGTGTGTGAGTGTGTGAGTGCGACGTTTTGTGAACCCACCCCCCTCCCTCGCTCCCGCAATCCCCCGCCAGCTCGCATTCGGTATTCTACTCACAGACCGCGACAGCATCACGCGCCGTGCGATGTATCCCATTTGTGCCAATATAAGGCAAAGCATATCGAATAAGGAATACATAGAAACAAAGACAAAGCTCCCCCGTATGGTCTTCACAGACTGTTGGGGCGAGTGCTGTTAGCGAGTCGCGCCTATGAAGGCCAGCACGGCACACGAGGGGGTCGGTGGCAAACACCACGCCCGACCGCCTTTGTCTCCCCAGTGGCGATGTTTACACACCACACTAGGTACCTAGGGTAGGCCCATGGCCGGTTCAGATAATCGTCACTGGTGTTGGCCGTGAGCGGGAATCGAACTCGGGTAGCCGGGTCCGTAGTGCAGGGCGCTAACCGCTACACTACCGCTCCCCCCCCCCATACACATGCACATAGATATAAACAAATGGACAGACATTAGGATCACCCGAATAAACTGGGAAACAAGAGATCCCAAGAGAGGAGGCAGTCGTTACGTAAATCTAAAGGTCCATTCTCACGCAATGCACGAGGGAACGTTTTCATGAAGGGTGATTACACAAGAGAGGTAGGCCAAGGATTTGGGATGCTGGAGGAGCTGAAGGAAGGGGTCGTTGGTGCAAATGAAGAGGAGGGCTGAGAATCAAGAGAAAGATGGAGAGGTTGGTAGCCAGCCAGAATTAAGGTGCAGCCCTACAAATGCTCACTCGAACCAAAAATAATGAAAATAAAACAAATTAACATTTTTTTCTTGATTTAAAGCTTTCGTGACTGCAGAAAATCCATACTCTGGTTATTTCCGTAAAGTCACGGAGGTATAAAATAAAAATAAATCACGACGTTTAAAAAAAAAACCTTTTAAAACAGTCTGCATCAGCAGCAGGCTATGCTTTCCCACCTGATGATGGACGCTTGTGTTGTGCCAGAAACGTCGTGATCTATTTGATTTGATTTTATACCTACGTGATTTTACCGAAAGAACCAAAGGGTATGAATTCCTGCAGTCACGAAAGCTTCAAATCAAGATTGATACTCTGATAATATATGCATTGTCTTTAAAACTGAGTGGTCCACACCAGAGACAGTTTTCTCTTGAGCCTCGACTCAAACGGTGTTAGACCAGAGGACGCCAAAAGGCGTACAGCTTTTCAAAAAAATCCTTTAAATGTCCGGATCCTTGAAATGTCCGTAGACAGCGGTCGCTAGGGATGCATCACAAAGCATTGCCGAGCAAATATTGGAGCTGAACCACCGTGGCACCTGTAATGTCCCATAGCTCAGGGGGTAAAGCATGTCTCTGTGTACCGCAGTGGTCCAAGATACCGCACGCCGCACAGACACGCACAGTGTGCGGTGGCAGCGTGAGCGTGGGTGCCCAGGGATTTATTGCCAATATCCTCTTTTTAGCATTGCTACTAAATTACACTAATACCGATGTTTCACAAAACTGCCCTTCTCACAGTTAACGGCTCACCCCTGTTGAAAGGTTACAGTTTGAAGCATTGATATTGTGTTTTCCTAAATGCATTTTGGCAGTTTAATGAGCACGAGATGAGTTTGTTTTATACGCTGCATAAGCCAACACAGCCAGCAACAGTTTCATATTTATATATGCACACAGTGCGTGTGTGCAAGATAGGAGTTTAGCGGTTATGCTCAACTTCTTTTGCACCGTACGTAGCCAACCGTGCTAATCGAACCCGGCGACCCGAGTTCGATTCCCACTCACGGCCACCAACAGCAGCGAAGATGATCCTCAGCCGTCAATGCGTACCTGGCGCGGTGTGTCGTAAACATCGCCACTGGGGAAACAAAGACGGCCAGGGGTGGCACTGGCCAACCTGCCCGCTTCGTCTGCCGTGCCGCCCTTCGTAAGGATGTCTTGTGCCTCGTCTTTGTCACATATGAGAGAGATAGAAATAAATTGGGACCTAGTTGAACTCTGTGACGTCAGGAGACAAATGAATAGACAGCGATCCTTTTACTGGTAGGAACCTCCTGGTTACACCAGCCCACAGGGGATTATTGTGTCCGTCCGTCCGTCGCGCATCCAAAAATGGGAGGGGTCGGGCTGGGTGGAGAGGGGAGGGTGGGGAGGGTGGGGAGGGGCTGGGTGAGGAGAGTGGGGCTGGGTGGGGGATGGGAGGAGTGGGGCTGGGTGGGGAGGGGCTGGTCACCCCGTGGTGCCCTTATAAAACTCAATGTCTAACCTACTCACGCTGGCTTGTGCCCGCCCTCAGTCGGCCATATTTGCGGAATACACCACGCCGCCGTTGTCCTTGGCCATTGACCGATCAGCCCAACGTTCCTACCAGCTCCCTTCGCAGGAATGTATTTTATACTGGAGGAAAAGTTTTCTATTAGGGAGAGTCCGCAGTCATACTAATGGAGAAGTGTGAGTTTGTCTGGGAATGAAACACAGAGTTTAAGGACTCAAGAGTTGCCCAGGTGACAGAAAGGCTTTTTGAACCTGCTAGAAGTTGATAGAAAACAAATCACACGTGCACTCCAACAACAAAAAACTATGGTTTGAGAACGAAACTCGGTGTTTGAAAACTAAAAAGATTGGCCAGCTTCTGATTGAGGGAAGAACGCACCACAGCATTTTAAAGGGAGAGTTCAGTGCCAATGTTGATAAAAGGGTCAGAGACGGGAGGATGATTTGGTAAATTTCGCTTAGAAGTAAGAAACAAATAGCCAGCACATTGATTGCAGCTCACATCCATCCAAACAAAGAATGCTATACAAACACATGGATGAGCCCAAACGGATAAATACAAAAATACATTGACTTGATGATAATATACACAGCATGATTTTGTGGATGGAGCAATGGTGGTGGAGTGCTTAGTCCAGTACATTGTGAGCCTGGCGACATGAGTTTGAATCCCGACGATGGCTAACATCAGCCGTGAGTGATATATCAACCAGTCCTCTGCCCTGCCAGTTTCACTAACCCACACTGATCAGCGTGGTGAAGTATGGTCAAAAGTTCCCCCATACCGAACATAGCACGTGGAGGCCTTCATTTAGCAGTGGAGTGACAAAGGAATGTACACTTTTAAGTTAATATTTAAAACATGTTTTACCATTAGATACATATTCTTGGTTCTTTCGGTAAAGTCACGTAGAAGGGAAATAAAAAAACAAATAATAGAATTCTCACGACGTTTCGATTGCAACACAAGCAATCATCATCAGGTGTGAAAACCACAGCAATAAAATTTGAAAAAAAGTAGCGGGTTTTTTCTTAACGTCAGCACCACAGACAGCAACTGTCCGTGGTGCTGACGTTAAGAAAAAAAAGTGGCGTTTTTTTTCAAATTTCCTTCTACGCGACTTTACCGAAAGAACCAAGAAAATGAATCCCTGAGTCACGAAAGCTTTAAATCATTAGATACATCTTAAATATATGCAGAACTATTCAGATAAGCAATTTTAATTTGATCAGTTAAGGCCCTCTGAAGTGCATAGCTCTTTTTCAGAAGCGACCTGGCCACAAATGATAGCTCAAAGAAGTGGCTTGTCACGTGGACATTTATGGGACTCTTCATCGTACTCTAAACGCGTGTTTCAAAATGTGGATTGAAATGCACGCGACCACGGGGAGAGAGGCACGCACACTTAAATATACAGCAGGCGTCAGGGTCAGGATCGAACCCACGACCTGCTGCATACCAGGTGAGGGAGTTAATGCCTCGCCACATCGGTGCCCCACGTGCATACACATTGCAAATATACCCCTGTACTGTATAGTATAATTAGGGCAAGTGCTGTTAGCGAGCAGCACCTATGAAGGCACGGCGGGCTAGGGGATGGGTGGCCAGCACCACGCCCGGCCGCCTTTGTCTCCCCAGTGGCGATGTTCACACGCCACACAAGGCACTCGTTTGAGGCTGAGTCGACCTGGGGGAGACCCAGAACCGGTTCAGATAACCGTCACCGGCGTTGGTGGCCGCGAGCGGGAGTCGAACTCGGGTCGCTGGGTTCGTAGCGCAAGGGTGGCGCTAACCGCTGCGCCGCCCTTTCCCCACACCACGCTGGTAAGGCGATGTAGTGCTTCGCGCATCGCGAGGAGACATTTGCAAAGTGCACGCAAAATGTTCCGGTGTGGACGTGCTTCATCGCTGGCGTGCGAGCTGCCTCGAGGGCCATAAACGAATGCCGTCTCCCGTGTCCCTAACGGAGAGCGAGAGAGTGACATCTGAAACACCAGCCCGTTAATTAATTGCCGGGGAAATAGTCGTTGTCAGTGACCTGAAGGAATCCAGCCTTAATTAAAATTTCATAACCATTTTTGTTGTGTTCGGTGGCATCAAATGCTTCCCTGGGATCTTTACTCCTGCAGCCCCAGCTCCTGAGGAAAATATTAACGCAGTTTATTTTTGCTTGTTGGAATAAACAGACACATCAGCATGTTTACCGCCAGCCGCAGTTAATAGGACCATCGTTGCCTCCCCATGCGCATCTGACTGTTTTGATGATATATTAAAAAAAAAAATATTTTCATCGAGTTGTGGAGAAGTGGTGCCGTGGTCAGTGTATACTATTACAGACCGAACTATAACGAACTACAGTATTTTTTTTAATCTTACCAGGTAAGGCTCACTGAACTATGTAGCTCTTTTTCAGAAGCGACCTGGCCACAAATGATGGCTCAACGATGTGATCTATCATCATTATGTGGACATTATAGCAGCCAATTTACTCTAAACGCGTGATGTTGATTATAAACGTGGAGGGAAAAATCGGAGGACCCGAAGAAAAATCCACCCGAGCACGGGGAGAGAGAGAGAGACACACACAAACTCAAAATATACAGCAGCAGGCGTCAGGATCAGGCTCGGAGCCCACGACCTCCTGCATACGAGGCGAGGGAGTTGACATCTCGCCACCGCGACGTCTCCGTTGGTCACCGGAGTTCAATTGTCAGCCATGGCTAACATCGCTGCGGAGTGACATTTGATCTCAGCTAGTCCTGGGCCCGCCCCTTTCATCAACCCACACTGACCAGCGTGGTGAAGTATGGTCAAACGAGCCGCATATCCGACACGGTGTAGGGAGACCTCTGTCCAGCAGTGGACTGACAAAGGGCTGTAGAGTGCTTCTTAAAAAAAATAGTTGTCATGATGTGATGGGAGGCGATTGTAAACTAACACCCTGTTGGTGTTCAAATAGTCATGATTGAGTGTCCTAACATTGCTTCGGATGTGCGTGATACCCCCCTCAAATGCAAAAGATTTTCTCCAGACACCGCAGTTTCAATCCAAAGTAGGGGGGGCTCCCGTAAAGGTCCTAGAGACCCAGTGAGGCTTTCTTGGATAACATTTTCAAACTATTATAAATTGCTGCTCAAATAACTCGTGAATATTGACAATAACATGTTCTTCCACAGACAAAATAACCAATCGTCTTCACGGAGTAGGTAAGACTCGGTAAAACAATTCAATTCCATGCATGCAATTTGCAGAGCAGGGAGCCTATCATTCTGTACGTGCGATAGATAGGCTAGAAGATTATGCTCGTGCTCGCTTTTTCGTCTGTGAGTGTACCTGTGCATGGGATTGCTGGCAAGTGTAATTCGTTGCATGTGTGTTTGCTCGTGTGTGCGCTTGTGTAGTTCGGGCGTGGTGCTGGCCACCCCACCCCCTGATGTACCGTGCCGACCTTCATAGGTGCTCTCTAACAGGACTTGTCCCAAAAGTACGTTAATGCTATAAGGGGGATTTTTATGTTTGTATGATTCCTAATCTGTGTGTGTATGACTGCGAGTCACCCATCTGGACAAAGTCCCATCGGTGAGCTCCTCCGGCAGGCAAGGCTGCGTTGGCCGGGTCTAGTAGCCCACATGTCCAGCCACGGCATGCCTAAACAGCTTTTGTTCAGCCGGATCGAGGGGGCTTAACGGTCGCGGCATGTGCTAGAGAATGAGATGGAGTGATGTGGTACAAGAGGATGTGGAGCTTAGTGGACTTGCTGATGACTGGTGTCAAGATCGGCATCTGTGGAGAAGGCTCGTGAAGGACGCTGTTGCTGGGCAGTTGGAGGCAGTCGCCCTCCAACAACAACGGAGGGCATATGAGCGACGCTCACAACAACGAGCGGAGCGCCGGGGGTCTAAAGCACAGCTAGTCGTTAAAGGAGGGCGCACAGGTGGTGCATCGGCCAGTCATCTCAGTCAATCCACCCGTGGCACCTGGATCTTCCCCGTGACCTCCTGCCATCGGGCGTTCGACGCTTCACGTGGCCTCAACGTGCACCTAGCCTGGCACAAGCACCGTGGTGACGTCACCGCCACTTAGTGGCGAATGACGTTGTTGTTGTTGCTGCGAGTCACCCACCACTGTTACTGCATGCTAGGCCGCCAGACGTCGGCAACATTAAGAGGCATTCGACTTTCATGGGGATGCTTTTTTTGTCATGGCTTAGCGAGTCATTCCCTCCGTGCAAGACTCTGATGCACATTCACATGATAAGTGGGGGGGGGGGGGGAGCGTTAGCTAACTTAAATGAACACATCCCAGCAGCATGACCTGTCCTGCACAATTACATTCAATTGTGTCCTTTACTTAACCTGGCGGCAGCCAACTGAGATTTGTTTTTCCAGCAGCAGCAGCAGCAGCAGCGATAGAGGCACAGATATGAGTCGAAGTCGCCCCTTGCTTTGCACCGCTTGCCGCGGGTAATTTCAAGACGTGGCAATTGAGCAACGACGCTAACACACCGCGGCGTGCACGTGCACGCGATGATATCGCAAGGGGGGCATTAGGTGTCGACTTTACAGCGGATGAAGCACTTTTGGGTAATTCCCTGCAGAAATTAACGAGGCAGCGGCAAGGAAATGAACATGTCATTCCTGTACAGGATCAGCCCCGGAAAGCAAAGCGATTCGACCGCTATATGCAAGCTCACCGTGAGAAAAAAAAAAGTTCACCGAGATTGACGCGGGCGAGGGGATATCGGTGAGCGTCACCGCTTTCAGCATTGTGCCAATGGTAAGTTCACAAAATAAAATTAAAAACATTCTAAATTTCCACAGGCCTGTCTGGTGGACGCAAGGGCGTTTTGCCAACGTATTGATTCTGTGATCAATAGAAATTCTTCCAGCTTAACGTTAAGTATTAATACTCTTCAGCCCTTTGTCAATCCGCCGCTGGAGCCTAAAGCCTTAAACCACGTCGTGCCAATTGTAGGGGTTATTTAACCCCAGAGCGTCTCCTTGCTGTCAGCGCTGGTTAGCAGGCGAAGCCCGTCACGTTGTACTCAGGCTGCCCGGTTCAGAGCGCAGTGGACGAGCAAAGGGTGCCGTGACGCCTCTGCCCTCCCCCCCTCCCCCCACGTGACCGCTAAACATCAACATTCAATTGCACGTGTGAGAACCAGGTTGCTATATTCACCACATTGTGAAAAAAGATGTAAAACATCGACTCATTCATTGAATCGCGACCGTGAATCGCCACAATCCCACTCCCTTAGTAGCGACCAGGCAACCAAAATAACAAGAAGAGACGTTTATTTTCGACTTCTGTAAAACACAAAAAAACCCTCAATATTTAAAGAGCCGCAATGCACTGCGGCGAACACCAGACAGTGG
>CM025627.2:8588614-8610847 GCA_014621495.2 Entosphenus tridentatus
AGAGAGAGAGAACGGCCTCTGTCCGCCCTCTGGCTCCAACTCCCCGGGGCTCCCTCCCGGCCAACGCCTCCAAGGGACCTCTCCTCCACAGTCTCCGCTGTCCACGGGGGAGGGGGTAGATCCGACGCCGGCCACAATTCACGAGGTCGATCCTCTCGTGCCGTCCCCTCGCACCCCGTGAAGTTTTCTCGAGTGCAGGGACCCTGGAGGGCCGACGGTGGAAGCTCACCGACCCGCCCATACTGGACATGCGTGAAAAAGAGCTTCACAGCTAATCGGATTCCTTTTTCGTGTCTAAATCAAGTTTCTGGAGTCGAGCGGTCACTTGCCCCATCCCCCCCGAGTGCCCAAGTTGGCGTTGTGGTCCGTGCGGCGTCATGCAGAGAGCAAGCCCTGTCTTAGTTTTCCTGCCGTAGATTCCGGTGAGACACATTGGGGTCCGAATATTCTGCGAAGAGACCCGGTAATTAAGGAGGTTAGTCATACGTATGCACGTTGAACTTCTATCACACCGTACGTAGCCAATCGCGCTAAGTGGATGTATCGGGGGGGGGAAAGACAACAAATTAAACACAAAAAGCGGTTCCAAAGAAACGAGTTTTTTATCTAGATGTAAAAGTGCATTGCTCTTAGTGGCTTCCTAATATCGGAAGGAAGAGCATTCCAGACGGCCGCAGAAGCGCATCTGACAGCGCGTGATGCGGTTGACCGTCTTTGTTCGAGTGATTCCCGAGGGATGATGACAATCTGGTAATTATGATGACGGTAGCATTAGCGGTGGCGGCACAATAACAATGCCGATGATGATGATGATGTTGACTCAACCGCGATCAGGATCGGAACTCACAATCTCGTGACAGCCCAATCTTGCTCTTCTCACGAGTTAAATGTTTATTTCTGTTCACTTTTATAGAGGCGTGTTGCTACGCATTGATCAATTCGATGAAAGTGATTCTTATCCTTGTCATTCCTGCATAGAGATCATGCGTATAAAAAATACGATTTAGAACGTTTGCAAATGTTATGTAAATTAAATGTGGGTGTTACGTTGAGGCTAAAGAAGCTAACAAAACCGTACAAAAGAGTAAAAAAAAATGAAATTATGCAAATGAGATGATACAAAAAATGTTTTGCAAAATTACATAGCATCGAATCACGTCCATGAATCATGTCATAGCTACTAGATACTAGATACCCCCACCTATATAAGAATATTTTATGATAATGTAGTTAACAACGCACACACACATACAATAACAGCAACCTGCACTGATCAGCGTGGTGAAGTATGGTCAACCAACTCTCACAACGAACCAATATGGGGAAGAAACCCTTGACCATTAATGGATTGAACTAGGTTTGAAAATTACGATAATATTTTCATATTTATATATATACAAAAAAGATCAAAGATCCCCCATATAGCCTTAACAGACTGCAGGGGCAAGTGCTGTAAGCGAGCACCTATGAAGGCCGGGACGGTACACGAGGGGGTGGGTGGCCAGCACCACGCCCGACCGCCTTTGTCTCCCTAGTGGCAATGTTTACACACCGCACCAGGTACTCATTTCAGGCTGAGTCGACCTAGGGGAGGCCCGGGACCGGTTCAGATAATCGTCACTGGTGTTGACCCGTGAGCGGGAATCGAACCCGTGTCGTGGGGTCCATAGCGAAGCGCGCTAACCGCTACACCCACCGCTCCCCCCATTTTTGAGGAGGACCCTTTGAATCACGTCGGCTGAGCGGTAGCCGCAAGCGTGACGGGCGCCGATATTGGGATGTTTTAGTGGAAACTTTGCATGATTTGTGATCTCACTTGCGGCGTGTGACAGCAATAATCCGAAACACTTGGCCGCATTAATGGGACCGCATCAAGTGGCCTTACGGACAAGTGGCTCCTACGCCGCTCTACTTTAAATTAAAGCCATCGCCATGCATCGCGTCACGGGCGCCGGAGCCTTCGGGCTTAGAAGCTCGCGCGAATCCTCCTCCTCCTCTCCACGGGAGACGTCTGTTCAAATACCTGGATATGAGAACACTGAGGGGGGGGGGGGGGCTAAAGAGAATCGGTCACCAAGATTAGATTTTTTTTATAGGCCGCTTATATCAGCCGCTCGGCCACTGTGGACTGGTGCCGGCACGGTCGGCTACGTACGGTGCGAAAGACGCACACCGGCAGTTCGACACCAAGTCGGGCTTTCACAAGCAACGTTATTGATAATAAATGTGTCGTTAACTCGCCACCACCCGACACAGCCAATTGGTAAGGTTTGTCACGTAAACAAAACGTTGCACATTAGTTACTACTTCACCCCATCGGGCGATTATGATCAACATACATACAGGTGATGGTATTGGCGCAGCCCTGCAATTGCTCGCTCGCGACACTGCTGTTGGAAGGGGCTTCTACACTGGAGGTAGCTCTAGATAGCCCTGATCCAGGGTATTTGGCCTACTCTTCCACGCTGGCCAGAAGTCTTGGTCGAGGTGTGTGTACCCGCATTTTACTCCACCGCGTTTTAAACCGCCCATCGATCGACTGCACCACACCCATTTGTAGCTGCTGGGCGGTCTAAATCGAGGAAGATTCAGCAAACCTTCCCATCGTTTCAGCTGGGGATCGTATCAAATCGACCACATCTCAAAGTGCGGTGCGCTACCCAAGACACCATATGGCAACTCAGCGTGTCGTCGATGAGGCTAAAAGGACATCCATGCACCGTTCGATTAACCCCCGCTCCATACCTCCGAAAAAACAATCGTGGTGTTTTTTTTTTAGTCTGTGTTTTGGTCCCCTACAACAAGGGGACATAACGGCTGATTATGTTGACGATGGGACCTTTACATACACAGCAGAGCGAGAAGAGTAACGCTCCATTCCGAGCCGGAAGATTTCATATTGTTGTCGTGGAGTCCAGGACCACTCTTATCGACCACGATACTGTCAGAGGGCCGCGTGGACGCTATCTGTAAACTGACCCGGGAACCATTCCATATAAACGAAACTAAAACATGATTTTTCTTTTACCAGGTGAGGCCCACTCAGCTAAGTAGCTCTGTTTTTCAGAAGCGACCTGGCCACACGTGATAGCTCAACCAAGTGGCTTATCACGTGGACATTTATGGCAGCCAAATATTCTGAACGCGTGACGTTGATTCTAAATGTGGAGGGAAATCCCGAAGGACCCCGAGAGAAATTCACGCGACGATGGGGAGAGAGACACACGCAAACTCCAAATATACGGGCGTCAGGGTCGGGATCGGGATCGAACCCATCACCTTCATGTATACCAGGCGAGGTCGTTACTATCTCGCCACTGTGGCGCCCAACATCCGAAATGTGCACGTGGATTGCATAGAGATATGTTAGCTAAAGCGACCTCCATTCACTTTCTGCTAAAGAATCTCAATTCACTGTCATAGCGATCTGAGAGCTACAGTGACCTCATTCATTCCTCATAGAGATCTTTGGGCTACAGTGATCTAATTCACTCTCATTGAGTTATGATAGCTGCAGCGGCCCTCATACAGTCTCAGACACATCTGATAATAGATGAAAATTTCGGATTTTTGTGCACGTGTGATCTCGCCTATAACCACTAAATAGAGAATTCGCTAGCACCCCCCCCCCCCACCCCCCCCCCCCCCCCCACCGCGTGTTGGCTGCATCCCTGGCTCACAGAGAGAGCAAAGTGGAGCATTCATCCATCTTCGCTGAGTCGGAATTAAATCTTCCTTCTCGGGGGTGCTCCACTTTGTCTTTTCAATAACTTGCCGTCGATTCCGTCTGCATTTGTTCAAGTGAATGTCTCACAGTGCTCTTCGTTAATGATGTTTTGAAATGAAATACAATTTTTTTTTTTTAAATCTCATAATGAGTGAGATGAGAAACGAGTTTTCATTTGCAAAAAGCTTGTCAGCATAATTAAAATGTAGCCACTGAGCTGATTGTGATCAAGATGGCGTCACGTGGTGCCCACGGCAGGTGCAATCAGCGTCATTTTATCCCCAAATAAATGAGACGTAAAGCATCAAACGCAACTTTTGTTGTTAAACTCTCTGAAGCACGTGATTTGTTTTGATCTCATCACAAAATCCAACAAAGCATTGGCATGGCGACTTGCGGCTCATGCGTCCGCGACACGCTCTTGGTCTGCCGGCAACGTTGTCGTTTGACTCACCTGCAACGTTGTAGTTTTACTCACCTGCAACGTTGTCGTTTTACTCACCTGCTACGTTGTAGTTTTACTCACCTGTGACGTTGTAGTTTTACTCACCTGCGACGTTGTCGTTTTACTCACCTGCGACGTTGTAGTTTTACTCACCTGCAACGTTGTCGTTTTACTCACCTGCTACGTTGTCGTTTTACTCACCTGCGACGTTATATTTTTACTCACCTGCTACGTTGTAGTTTGACTCACCTGCTACGTTGTCGTTTTACTCACCTGCAACGTTGTAGTTTTACTCACCTGCAACGTTGTAGTTTTACTCACCTGCAACGTTGTCGTTTTACTCACCTGTGACGTTGTCGTTTTACTCACCTGCAACGTTGTAGTTTTACTCACCTGCAACGTTGTCGTTTTACTCACCTGCGACGTTGTCGTTTTACTCACCTGCAACGTTGTAGTTTTACTCACCTGCAACGTTGTCGTTTGACTCACCTGCAACGTTGTGGTTTTACTCACCTGCTACGTCGTAGTTTGACTCACCTGCTACGTTGTAGTTTGACTCACCTGCAACGTTGTCGTTTTACTCACCTGCGACGTTGTAGTTTTACTCACCTGCAACGTTGTCGTTTTACTCACCTGCGATGTTGTCGTTTTACTCACCTGCGACGTTGTAGTTTTACTCACCTGCAACGTTGTCATTTTACTCACCTGCTACGTTGTCGTTTTACTCACCTGCGACGTTATATTTTTACTCACCTGCTACGTTGTAGTTTGACTCACCTGCGACGTTGTAGTTTGACTCACCTGCGATGTTGTCGTTTGACTCACCTGCGATGAAAAAAAAGCGATGGCTCTCGGTGGCGAGAATCAAGTGCGCGCACGTGACGTGAAAGCCCCCGGAACGGAATGCCATCACCGCAACCCATTTCGTCGGCCGACGGGTCTCGGAGATGGAGAACGCCTCTCTCGAAGACATCGGACGAATTCGAGCGGTGCTTAATAAGGCAGTGCAAATGTCGCTTATCCGACACTCGCTGGGGACACATATTGCACCTATACTGGATATATATATGGGACCACACGTTAAATGGTCAGATATGTGAACATTTGAAGAAAATGACAGTTACACCGTGCACAAATAGGTCAGTGGGCAACAAAAAAACGCAAAATATTTAAATATGGACATTTTCACATATATATTTCTTATTTTACCAGGTAAGGTCCACTGAGCTACATAACTCTTTTTTCTGAAGCGACAAGGCCACAAATGATAGCTCAATGAAGTGGCCTATCATGTGTAAATGTATAGCAGCCGAATACTTTAAGCGCATTTTTCTAAATGTGAAGGCGAAAACAGGAGGACCTGGAGAAAAATCCACGCGACCACGGTGAGAGAGACACGCAAACTCCAAATACACAGCAGCAGGCGTCAGGGTCGGGATGGAATCCACGACCTCCTGTATACCAGGCGAGGTAGTTAACATCTCGCCAAGGCGTAAGCGAACGTACGTGAGACTAAGTGTACATTGCTACGTGCGAAAGGGTCAGATTCATGAACATTTGCAGAACATGACGGCGACAGCAAATGCATAATTATTTGCCTTGGTGTGGGTCCTTTAATTGGTCGGGGCGCATCTGTGAGGGTCAGATTTGTGAGGTTACACAGCACTGTAATTGCAATGTTATTATTTATGTTTGCTCAAATAAGAAACCCTAATGAATGCCTATTACATTTCTATATTGAATGTGGACAGCAGTGTGTGGTGTTAGTGGGCCGGTGCACTTCGTTGTGAACCCGGTGACCTGCGGGCAATTTACAGCCGTGGCTAGCATTAGCCGCAAATGATATCTGAACCCGTGCCAACCCCACAATGACCAGCATGGTGAAGTATGGTCAAACAACCTCCATGGCCGAACTGCATACGGGAGGTAGTGAATTGACAAAGGGCTGTAGAAAAAGTACTTTTATTATTATTATTTACGGTCATTAAACGATGAGAAAAGGCATTACAATGCCTTGTTAATGTTTTTTTATTTGAAAAAGGATAACATTAAGCTTAATAAAAGTTTAATGTTAATGAACGTATATTCGTGTTTTTGCTGCACGAGTGTTAGCAATGCCACGAGGTTATGCTGCTTGCCAAAAATGTAAGGCAGAACAAGCAACTACGGAGACATTTTTCCTCCAGGCAAGATGCATTATTCACTGGTATGAGAATAATAAAAAAAAACATCTTTAGTGGACTGTCAATCATTCGCTTGCTGGGATGTCATTTATCCTCAGAAAAAGACATCATACACAAACCCACAAATGATTGAGCTCTTTGCCCGACCAACAGCTGCTTTGAGGACGCCATGGGTCGTTCAAAACATCGGTCTCGAATTACAATCGAGTTTTTTTTTTGCTAGACCCAAAACTTTTTTCATCCCAACACCAAGAAAAAAGGGCAACGCTAAAAGCATCACATCAGTTTTTTTTGTTAATGTTGTGTGTATATCTCTTTCTCCCAATTCCAAGCAACATACTTTAGGGGATTGTGTAATGATTGACAAGTTTAACGCACAGCATGTGCCTGTCTGGTAGGTAGGCACGAAGCAATGACCTTGCCGCACAGAAGCGCGCGTGTGTGTGTGTGGTGGGGAGCGGTGGTGTAGGGGTTAGCGCGCTGCGCTACGAACCTGACTAGCCAGGTTCGATTCCCGCTCACGGCCAACACCAGTGACGATTATCCGGTCATGGGCCTCCCCGAGGTCTACTCAGCCTCAAATGAGTACCTGGTGTGGTGTGTAAACATCGTCGTCACTGGGGAGACAAAGGAGGTCGGGCGTGGTGTTGGCCACCCACCCCTCGTGTGCCGTGCCGGTCTTCATGGGTGCTCGCTAACAGCACTTGCCCCAACAGTCTGTTACAGGCTATACGCGGGGTCTTTGTCTTTGGTCGGGATAGGAGAGTTCGACTGTAGACATTTGATGGAAGAGAACACCGGCAAGACGTGATTTGTGTGGCTTTCGTGAAATCAGATAAAAAAAACGAAAATGGCATTGGATGAAATTTTTTGATTAATTTTTTGATAAAATGTTAGAAATAAATTCCTCGTAATCCAGCTAGGCGTCTTGGTTGTGAGTTTGACTTTCCCTGTCATCTCCCTGGGGGTCGATAAACAAGAGTACCACTTTGTGGGAAATTCACCCCCGCCATAGGAATGTGGAATTTCCACCAATGGCTCAGGGCTACAAGCAAGATATCAGCACCCCTTCGATACCAAGTTAAGCAGGAAGTCACTTTGACTTTTAATATCAATTAGTTGTCATGTAATAATTAATACATTTGATGTTAGATTCTAATCTCAAATCGCGCATCAAATAATTAATCTCACAATTGATTGTATGCAAAGGTTTATTTAAGCGAATGTAATGCACGATAACAAAAATTCGCATTTAAGAATGGAGCCTTGAATAAAAGTATGAATTGTGACAATTCATCATCTGCATGGAAACAAGGGTTAGGGAGGCGGTGAGTGGAATCGCCGAATCGACTTACCAGCAATGTAAAAGGTAAAGCTGCAGCCCTGCACATTGTTTTCTAGAATCACTGCTGGTGGAAAGGGCTCCGCTAGAGGGAGCTTCAAAGTGTATTTGGCCTAGACTTCCACACCGTTCCAGGCGTCGAGACGTCTTGCACGTGACCTGCCTGGCTCATCAACTAACCGTGATGTACTCAGACGGTGGGGGTACGGGGGGCTCTGTATGGGCATTGTTTAAACTGTTGCGCAGAGGAGTTCCAAACAGAAGCCGCGTCGTCACCGTTGAACAACGGCAGCATCCACCACACGGAGCAGACGTTACTGTGTTGTATTCATAATGGAAATGCCAATAATTCACGATAATCCGATTTGGCAGAGACCTGTCTATGTATGGGACAGGCACCGCCGATTCCGCCTGCTATGGCCTTTCCGTGTTGCGAGCACTTCTCATTAGGAAGTTAATTTGACGCTGGCAAGAATTTGTTGTTGTTGTTGTTGTTTCACGGTGTTAGAACTGAGAGCCGAGAGAGAGAGAGATGCTTCGACCTATATGTAGGCAGTTTATTAGGTGGGTAGCAATCAGCTTCGTCAGTATCAGTCATTGCATATCCACTGCTGCATGGAAGCCTCCGCAAGCCGTCGCCATCACTCGGAGTGACTCATGCAGCCAGCTATGGCTGCAGAGTTTGGTCGTACATGTTGTTAACGTCGTTTATTGTGAAAATTCGATCACAGTTCCTATGATCACTGTTTCATTGCTTTTATGCTTTATTTTGGTGATTTTTGAAAAGTTTTTCGGTTTGGCCATGTTTGTTTGTTGTAGTACAGAGTTAGACTGATGGCCTTAATCTAAGTTGTCTTGTGGTTGTTGTTGTTTGACTTGCATCCCACTGGGATTTTTGCATACAGCGTTGGTGTACGGTGCTTTTTCTGCAATATTTTGCTGTCTTTTCTTGGATTTTCCGTTTGCACATAGTCACTTTAAGATGTTTTCTTGTTCATGTTTTTGTTTTTTTGTTTGTTGCGGTTGCACCCGATTCAAGAGCCGAATGGCTCACAGGGCTATACCTAATAAATGAAACTTGAAACTTGAAGAGTCCAGGGATGCCACGGTACATTCACTGCTCGACATGAACTGATACGTGGACATTCCCTTCTTTGGCTGCCATTCTTTCCCATAATAGAGGTTGTTTTGGGTGAGATCGCGTAAATATAAATGCGTCGTTAAACCCGCCACGACCCTACACAGCCAATTAGTAAGGTTTGTCACGTAAACAGAACATGACAATTAGCTACTAGTACAGCACACTGGTGTGTTGGAGAGTAAACCCACAACATTTACAATTCGAGTGCGACGTTTCGACGGTAATTACAACCAGCCTAATCAGGCGATTAACTGTAAATAACCGAACCAAAAATAGATATCCATTGCAATGTATATGATTACCCCCTCCCCCCCACTTCTGGTCTTCGCACCCGATTGTCTCACAATTGATGACATCACATTCACTTCTTCTATTTAAGACCCAATCAGGAGGATTTCCCCACAAATCTGCCTGTTGCCTGATGAGGCTGTTCTAATTACCGGCGAAACGTCACGGTACTCGAATTTTAAACATTGTAGTGGGTTTACTCTCCAACACACCGGCGTGCTGTACGAGTAACCACTGTCGGAGCCAATGGGGGAAGGGGGGGGTGGCACGTGCCTCCCCAATGATCCGATCGAAATCCCCAATTTCCATCGGATCATTGGGGTTTATTAGTAATAAATCGGCATTTTGCGACCCCCACTGCCACTGTGTAGCATATTATGACGTGCCAGGGACTCTATGAGATGATACGACAATAGTCTGAGTCCATGATTGGCAATAAGTAACGGCAAAGCAGTTATAAGCGACTCACAGAATTGTGCGCAGTTGCGTATACAAGTCCACGACTTCCTTGAAGGCATCAACACATCAACAGCTTCAGCGAGCGCGATGCCGATCACACGACGCAGTTCGAATTCGACCCTCCATCGATGGCTGCGCCATCGCCGCACACGCGTCGAATAAAAAGCAAAATAAACTAATCGCTCAGTGGGCTTTACCTTGTAAGATAAAAAAAATTAACCCGTAAAAACAAAGTTTTTCACTATAAATCCTTTATATGCGTGGCGGCTAGAGTCCTCTCGTCCTCTGGCTTGAGATGGCTGCCACCTATGGGTCAGATGATTTCCTGCCACCATTAAGCAATTGGTAATTAAATATAAAAAAAATGTTGCCTAAAAAGTGTAAAATTTTGCAAAAAAATTTTCGCGAAAATAAATTGTCACGCACAACAAGTCTGTGTGGAAAATGTCAGCTCGATTGGATCACGGGAAGTGGGTTAAAAAACGACCGAAAGATTTGCACGGTCGTAAGCAAGCAAGTGAACTTAATATAAAGGATTTAAAAATAGTTAAGCTTCGTTTGTATACTTTTTTAAGTGATGTGTTTACCTTTCCCAAACTTTCCACTCTTATCGTGTGTTTTGTCGTGTTTGTTGTTGTAACGTTCTGACCTGCGCCTACTGGACATCTGTGAAAAAGAGCTTCATAGCTCATCGGATTCCTCCAGTCTAAATAAATATTCCGATTCTGAAGGATATTTCTTATTTTTGGTTCACGTATTAGGGAAATAATAATATTTTATTATTTATAATAATATTTTATTATTTCCCTTCTACGTGACTTTACCGAAAGAACCAAGAATATGAATCCATGCGGTCACGAAAGCTTTAAATCGAATGGATACCTCTGTGCAGGTGCTAGCTCTTGCAAGTGTTGTTCGGCACGATGTCCGACGTTTCGGTCTACGTGCTTTACCACCTTCTCCTGACGGACCAGGGTATGGCACCTTGACCCTCACGCACGTGTGTGTGTGTAATCTACCAACCCTCGCCTCCACAGGTCTGGAACGCAGGCCACGTGCATAGCCACCACCACCGCCCCCGGCATTTAATTGTGAGAGATAGCACTGTGTAGACAATCCATCTCAAATCTCAAAATACAACATTTTTAAACCACCTCTCTGCGATTAGCACGGTTAGCAACGTACGGCGCGAAAGAAGTTCAACATCCTTACATAGAAACATCGTTTGACTATACTTCACCATACAATACGTAACTATTCTGGCCTGTGCGGGTTGGTGAACAGAGGGGGAGCGGTGAGTAGGAGAGATGCGGTTATCACTCGCCACAGATGGAGGGCATTCATAGCTCAGTGTGCTAACCACTGTCCCACCGCTCCCTCCACGCAAACAAAAACCAACTCATAGATTAACGACGACTGTCCATGCATGTATGAATGTGTGCCATCGCTACCCAGGATATAACGAACATCACTGGGCTCGCAACAGGTTAAATAAAATACATCTTATAAATATGTGGATTCACAAACCATCTGCGGAGGAGAACGGCCTCAATTAAAGCCTGGGGGGGGGGGGCTGCCTGGGGGGGGGTGGGTTGGTCTATTTTAATTTCAGCATCTCGATCACCTGTACAGCGGCTCATAGACACGTGCTGCTCAAGTCAGCGGGGCTCCGATGGAAGGACACGGATTTACTCGGAGAAAACAGCTGGCGCCGGTGCCTCCCCCCCCTCCTCCTCATCATCATCATGCCCCCCCTCCCCCCGATGAAGCCACCAATTCTCAGAGAGTAGCTCACCGCACGGCTTTCGGGCTGTGCCCACGGCGTGGCGACAATCCTCATGCAGCGCTCTTCGCATGCGAGCGGCCCGTCGCAAAATCACAACAACAAAAAACACGTCTTCGATTTTGATCACTGACGACCAAATGAGAGCCGAATGAATTACAAGGACCGCCCCCTCCCTCCATGATGAGCCAAGGACTTTCTGTGAACGACGCTTTTTTAAATCCTTTATATTAAGTTCACTTGCGCGCTTGCTTGCTTGCTCACGACCGTGCAAATCTTTCGGTCGTTTTTTAACCCACTTCCCGTGATCCAATCGAGCTGACGTTTTCCACGCAGACTCGTTGTGCGTGACAATTAATGTTCGTGAAATTTTTTTTCCAAAATTTTACACTTTTTAGGACAAAAATATTATATTTAATTACCAATTGCTTAATGCTGGCATGCAATCATCTGACCCATAGGTGGCAGCCATCTCAAGCCAGAGGACGAGAGGACTCTAGCCGCCACGCAAATAAAGGATTTATAGTGAGAAACTTTGTTTTTACGGGTTAATTTGATTTTGGTTGGAATTCTTCGGTTTCGTGCTTTCCCGTCTTTCACCGCAAAATATTTCTCTCCCGTTGACTTGCGGCGTTGCGGATGGCTGGTGGGTTGGGGGGTGGGGTATATCGGTTCACGCGGACTTTCCTAAAGCGTTGCGGGGAGGAACCCCTTCCACCTACAGTTCAAGAGTTGTTGAGAGGTCTTTGTTGTCGTGAATGGTTGCTCGTTCGAGCACGTATGAATTATTGGCGGATGCATTTCCCTTTGTTTTGCGCCATTGCTTTCATGCCCTGCGTCCTATTTCACCTGTTTCAGATGAGATGTTTTTTCTTACTACCTGCAAGTGCCTACTACTATTGCTACAAAGGGTGGGGGGTGGGGCAAGTCTCATTTCGGGAAGCTTCACTGCCTTGTGGAAAGGTCAGTGCACACTTTTTCTAGTTTTTTTCTTCTTTCCGTAAACTGCACATCCTCCTATGAATTCTATAAAACCAATTTCGGCATTAAAACTAAATTTTTCTCACGAAAGCGCTGTGGCCTTGACACCAGATTCTCGCCAATGCCTGTTTCAATACTCCCCCCCCCCCCGTTAATTCTGGAAACAAAACGGTGACAACTTTGGGCAAAAGTAAAAAAAATACACTGGTGGATATAAAAACAACTTTGTGTTTGGTGTTGTGGTCAGAAAAGCGAAATGGTTGTTTTTATTTACCAGACTTTGTCCAAATATAGCTCTATGTAGACGTCGCAGTCAAATTATTTAATCTGATTTAAAAAAATAATCAATTGATAAGCACGGATTTTTTTTTTTTGTAAAAGTAACCTTTCCACCTCTCGCATAGATTTAGTTTTGCCACATTATGGGTACCCTGCCGTGTGCCATAATCCCCTAAGCAAGGGTGCGTGAACTCCATTTTCGAGATTGCCTATCGCGCTCGCAGCCCACGAGATCGGCTGACATGCTCAATATCTCAGCGGCTGTCAGATCAGACGCCGAGGACAGCTTTAATAATTTAGCTCGTCATGCCCGCGCCCCCCTACGCGCGCCCCTCTACTGCAGTCGCCGTTTATGCTTTGCTTAGCACATAATAATAATAAGACTACGACTACTATGACAAGGCTTTAATAAAAGAGTGGTCAGGGAGCGAGGAGGAAGTACAAATGCGAGGTGGAGGTGGCGGACGCGTCTGCCTTCGAAGGACCCACGGTTATCTTGCGTTGTTGTAATGCGTGGCCGGAGGTGTTTGCTTCATTTTGTGTTGTTGTTGTTGTTTTTTTGGGTTGAGGGAGGGAGGAAGGGCGAGCGATGGCTGCGGGGTGGCGAGATTCACCAAAATATCGCAGTGTAAAGAAAGAGATTCGGTGGTAGCGCTTTCGGGGATGCGTGCCGCAACGGTGAGGCGGCCGGGTCGTTGGGAAGTGGGAACCGCCGAGATTCTGGGTTCGAATCCGGGTTTCGGCCCGCCTCTGCTCAAAATCACGTTGTCGGATTTAGCGAGTTGATGCTTTTGGAACGGTCAAAATGGCAACACGAAATCCGTTACGTTAAGCGTGGCTGGGGCAGAGGTCTGAGAACCAGTCAGTCACGCACCTCCGATTAGCACGGTTTGGCTACATACGGTGCGAAAGAAGTTCAACATACACACAGTCATGCAACAAACAAGGATCTCGGGAGACCGTGAAGATGAACAGGGCACTCGAATTGTTTCCACCCCCCCCCCCCCCGCAGTTCCGTGAAACAGTTTCCGACGCACGTGGAGGTTACACTGCTTTTAAAAATTCCTTTCTCTCTCTTTAGTTATTTTCAACCGTCGTTATCATTTCTTCTTTACTCGGTTGTTGTTGTGGTTGTTAAACAATTTCCCGCCTTGCCATGGCATAGCGCTTTCATAACTATTTGTTTAAGGGCGCTTCGGAAGAAATTAAATTATTCTTATTTGTATTGCTTTGTGAGATCTCCTCGTGGATTATTGATGTCCACAGTGCGCCGGGCGTTAAATATGGAGGATATAAAAAAAGACACATCGATAAATGATTTATTATTTTAATTTAAATATATGCATATTGTTTCTTGGAACTTGTATTTTCTAATCGCGGAGGTCAAAGTGTCGCTCTGCTCAAACAGGCAATCGCACAGCACTCGTCTGAATTGGTTGTCCTCAGTTGGCAGTGGAAGTTCCACATTCCCACGGCAGAGACAGGATTCAACCAACCAAATAACACAACATTCACCCGCTCTCATCAGATATCAGAAGCTGAACAGGAGGAAGCCTACCTAGTTCGCGGATGGGTGCCCGCCTCAGCTTGCTGGGTGCTATAGGCATGGTGCTCCCAATTATGTGCCGTGGTGGCGAGATGTTAACTACCTCGCCTTGCATGCAGGGGATCGTGGGTTAAATCCCGACCCTGGCGATGCCGATTTTTTGGAGTTTGCGTGCCTCTCTCTCTCTTTCTATTATCGCGTGGATTTATCTCTGGGTCCTCTGGTTTTTCCATACACATTTAAAAATGTGTGTTTTCTAAGCTGTGGGTGTGTGTGATCTGGTCAAGGCCTATGGTACCATCAGTAGGCCTAGGCTCTGGGTTGTTCTTCGTGATTTCGGAGTCCCTGACTCTCTGCTCACAATCATTAAGGACCTTCATGATGGTGAGTGGCCCCGGGTAAAACTACGTGGCCGGGAGTCAGAGCCATTCCCTGTTGACCTTGGGGTTCGGCAGGGATGTCCTCTGGCTCCCACATTATTTAACATCTATTTAGAACACGTATTTCGTGAAGCCTTCGATGGCTGTACCGGAGGAATTTCCATCTGGTACAGATATAATGGGAGGCTGATCGACGCCCGGGTGCGGTCAAGGGATGGCTCCCTATTGGTCAATAATGTTACGTATGCCGATGATCTGGTGATTGCTGCTCACTTAGAGGAGGAGTTGACGCGTTGCTGCAGAACCCACCAAAACAAAGCACCTGCCTGGGTAGTTTGTACCATCAGACACACCCCCCAACTCCCAATTGGTGATGGGGCAGTTGTGGAGAGAGTGGAGAGTTTCCCATACCTGGACAGCGTGCTCATGACCGGTTCCGGTTTGACCGCAGCAGAAGTCTCACTCCGAATCAGTCGAGCGGCATTATCGTTTCATCGGTTGTGTAACGCGGTGTCGAAGCTACCTGGTCTATCGCTGCACACGAAGCTTTAGGTTTTCTCGACCACGGTCATGCCATCCCCTCTCTACGCTTGCGAAACGTGGACCCCCCCTAATGGAACATCTGTGTCAGTTAGAAACATTTAAGCTGGCCTGCCTATGATCCATCCTGGCTTTAACCAGACTGGATTGTGTGAGGAGCTCACAAATCCTTGAAAGATCTGGACAAAGTCCCATCGGTGAGCTCCTCCACCAGGCAAGGCAAGCCTAGCCACTACATGCCTAAACAGCTTTTGTTTGGCCGGATCGAGGGGGCTAAATGGGCGCGGCACGGGCTAGAGAAGAGATGGAGTGATGTGGTACAAGAGAATGTGGAAGCTGAGTGGACTTGTCGATGACCGGCTCGTGAAGGACGCTACTGGACAGTTGGAGGCAGTCGCCCTCCAACAACAATGGAGGGCAGAGGAGCGACGCTCACAACAATGAGCGGAATCACAGCAAGTTGGCACAGTAGGGGGCACAGGTGGTGCATCGTCCAGTCATCTCAGTCGACCCATGGCACCTGGGTTTGCCCCATGACCTCCTGCCAGCGGGCGTTCGACACTTCATGTGGCCTGAACGTGCACATAGCCTGGCACAAGCACCGTGGTGACGTCAATCTCACTTAGTGGCGAATGGCGGTTGTTGTTGAAGCTGGCACAAGTTGTTCAGATACAAAACATACAAAAAGACAAAGACTTTAGCCTTGGATATAGCTCATGCATATTTAGAGATCATATAAAATGCTGGCAGCACATTACAGCATTCAGGCCATTGCGGCCAGCACAAGACACAGCCACTTTGCCCTTCCTCGTTGCGAGGTCTAAAGCCACCAAGTAAGAGCGCGTGATTCACATTCATTTTCAAAGTCAAAGCAGTGGCGAGATGTTAACTACCTCGCCTGGTAAACAGAAGATCGTGGGTTCGATCCAAACCCTGACGCCTGCTGTATATTTGGAGTTCACATGTCTTTCTCTCTCTCCCCGTGGTCGCGCGGATTTTTCTCTGGGTTCTGCGGTTTTCCCCTCCACATTTAGAATCATGTGTCCAGAGTATTTGGCTGCAATGTATTTCCACGTAATAGGCCACTAAGTTGAGCTATCATTTGTGGCTAGGTCGCTTCTGCCATATATCGCTCAGTGGGCCTTACCTGGTAAAATAAAAAGTGTAGTTTTAGTTGATAGTTTATATGGCCAGCAGATGGCAGTGCTGAGTGTCACCTTATAATTTTAATTAGCGTGGTGCTGGGTTTTGTCTGGGTTCTTTCGTTTCCTCCCACATGAAGCCAACCTCTCATTGTGCTGGCCAAAGATCCCAATGCAGGAATCCTGTTGTCAAAATATTCTGAGTGAGGCGTTCCTGGGTGAACGAATAATATTATCATAGCATGCCCAGTTCATGTGGGCGCCACGGTGGTGAGATGTTACCTACCTCGCTTGGTATACAGGAGGTCGTGGGTTCGATCTCGATCCTGACGCATGCTGTATATTTGGAGTTTGCATGTTCACTCTCCCCGTGGTCGCGTGGATTTTTCTCCGGGTCCTCCGATTTTCCCCTCCACATTTAGAATCAACGTGTGTTTAGAGGATTTCGCTGCTATGCATTCCGACTTGACGATAAGCCACTTCGTTGAGCTATCATTTACGGCCAGGTCGCTTATGAAAAAGAGTTAAATAACTCAGTGAGCCTTGCCTGGTAAAATAAAAAAATAGTTACGTGGAGGACCGGTGTTTTTATATGTAAAGTTGTACTATTCTATCAACCCAGTATCCTTGGAACTTAATGATCTCAGTGCCGCCTCGTGGGGGTGGGGGGGGGGGAGGTCGTTGTTCGACCTTACTTCACCATGGCGGTCACTGCGGGTGGTTGAAAGGGAAGAAGCTCAAGAAGGTTGAGATGTCACTCACCACTGACGCTCATCAAACACAGGTTGTGCGGTTTGTAGCGCAGTGTGCTAACCGCTGTGCCACCGCTCTACCTAACTGAAAGCAGAGTTACGAACAGCCAAAGCGTTGGTGGAGGAGGGTTTCTGGTATTAAACAACAGATTCGTTCTCCGTGGCCCACTCAGGCGAAGGCTTTCCATTTAACAGCAGAAAAAAAGTGTAATCATGTCTTATGGATTTATTCATTTATTTATATAACTACAATGCCAAGTGCTTCAGACTTAAGCTCTTGAAATATTCAGCAACGCAAAACGCAAAGCGGAGTTGGCATTGCAGACACGTGGCTGCAATGTGGGAGTGGGTCCTTGGTTAAAAGTGCAGTGTGATGAAGGTCATGAAAAGGCCGAGAGGGATTGGGAAATTATCTGACTCAGGGTTTGAGTGCTTGCATCCTCGTTAAGTCAACTTCTCAGCTCGGCTACAAACGAACGGGTCTCCTTGGTCAGCACGTACCGATGCATCGATCCAGTCATGAAAATCAATTATTTTGCGAAAAAAAAACACACGCGTCGAATCGTTGTTTTATTTATTTATATAGAGTGCATGTAAATCGTTTATTGTAACAGCTACAGCCACCAGAGGTACTGCACTGAGATAAGCCACCAATTCTCACTTCTGGCCGGCATGAAAAAAGTAAACCAAATAGTACTTTATAGTGGGGCTTTCTAAAGCTCTCCCTAGTGGAGGCCCTTCCGCTAGCAGTGACGAGAGCGAGCAATTGCAGGGCTGCGCCTCTACTCGTACATTTAACCGTAACGTAACGTAACGGCGGGGTGTGTCAGAATTGCTGAAGATAAAATTATTCCAAGTGAACACGAACGCCCACTCCGGAGGTCAGCCCCGACAAAACAGGAAAGGGGTGTGTGGGGTGGCGAGGAAAAAAAATCCACAGGAGATCCACGGTGGTGAAATCTGTTGATGGGGAAGAGTTGTAGGTCATTGCAACTGTCTGACAGGCAGATTTCCAGTGGCAGACTCATTTGAATCGTTTAAAACCAAAAATCACATGTGGACGTACTTGTATTAAGCAGGGTGCCTTGGAGAAGGGGGATTAGATATGGTCCTCTTTGGGTTGGGTTGGGGGTGGGGCGGGGGGGTGCACTGGTGGTGCGGGGGGAATTTGAAATATTGGAAGGGACAAGTGAGATGAGATGAAGGGCCCGCTCTCTCTTCAGAACTTGCGATATTCTTATGTTCTTTTGATTGGAATAATGTGAAGCAGAAAAAAAATGCGGGCTGCCTGCAGAATTAAATTCGCCCTGGGAATTGCAGGGTATAATCCTGGTGGGGAGAGACTGAGTGAAACATTAATGTAGACGATCTCTATTTCATGTTTTCTCACAATTTTTTCAAGGTGGCCCAAATTGTGGGAAGAAAATAATAAGTCCAGCTTTGTTTCGTTTTCACTGCGCTGATTGCGTAATTTTATTTTAACAATGAAGGAAAAAAAAAGACAATTTAAAATGATGCACTCGTAAGAATGTGGTTGTGATTTGGTTTATGATGCAAGCAGTGCTCTGTGTATCGTAATTTACATGCCCGCGCAAAAAAAAATGAGAATGTATAAAAAATGTAATAATATCAGAGAGCGATGTATTATTTATGGCGGTGAATCAAATCATGGGTTTAAAATTGAATGCTGCCCCAGAACATCACAGAATGAGCTGCATTATTTAAGAGTGAACCTAATTTTGTCTATTAAATCCATGTCGTAAGCTACAAAGCTCGGACAAAGTTTGTGTCTAAAATATAAAAGCTTCCCCATTTGGGTGTCATTTTTATGTATTCCATGCTTTTGGTTTTGTTATTGGCTTGCTGTTTTTTGTGTTTTAGGCAAACGTAGAGCCCAACCTTTTAACACTCTGCATGCGTTTCTGTGTTGTAAACAGATCCCATATCAAATTACCAGAGCACCTTGATGATGGGGCTATGTTGCCGGTAGCAGTGGGCGGTGGAGAAACATCCACCGTTGTACTGCACTTCTATGCTCCCCACGTACATGCCCCCTGCCTTCCCTAACACATAGGCCAGCGTTGTTAAATTTGACCTGCATCGTGAAGTATGATCGAACAACCGCCAGGAGAAGGTGCATTGTGGGAGAGGCCTCCATCCAAGCGGTGGCTCGACACAAACAGCCGTACATGTATGCACGTGCACACACGATTATGCACGTGCGCTCATGTCATCTTATGCAATGTAAATGAAATTGTCAAGGAATAACATGTTGCGCGTTCGAAATGAAGATACGAGCTCGCTGCAGCACGATGGCAAACACATTTATTTTGAAATGCCTGTAAAGTGCAACACCATAACAGAGTCGAGATATTGATTTATAATGGAGAAATACGATGAGCTGTGAAGCTCTTTCATGTTTAACAGTTGTCACTGAGCAGGACCTGCGTCAGGGCCTCCATTAGCCACGTGGCTGCTGGTAGGCACGGACAATTGCTGTGCAACAAACGGACCGATGCAAATGCAACAACAACAACAAGAAGAAAGAAGGGTCCATCGCAAGGCCAAGCAAGCTGGTGCCCCACGCTGGAAACCCGCGAGAGAATGTTGGCCGATGGTGGGGCGTGGCCAGAGGTCGCAACCGGGTACCCGATACCCGTACCGGGGTACGGGTACCCGTACCCTGGTGCGGCCGGGTACGGGTACGGGTAGGCCGTGAGTCACTGGTGAGTAACCGTTTGTCACTCATTTCGGGTAGGGTACGGGTAGGGAACGGGTACCCGTACCCGGCCGGGTACCCGTACCCATTTGCGACCCTGGTGCGGCCGGGTACGGGTACGGGTAAGGAATCAAAATCCGTCTGCGACCTCTGGGCATGGCGGAGCAGCTGGTGGCGGTGGCGCTGACGAGCGAATGGATACGAGCAGCCGGGAGACGTGCAGAGCTGAAGGGAGCCGAATGGGCAAGGGAGATGTCGAGTGGACTGCGCCGGGGGAGCTGTTACAGTCATGAAGGACGGTGGTAAGGTGCATATGAGATTGAAGGGAAGGAGGCGGTGTGTGTGTGTTCGCGCGCACGCGTGGGGAGCGGTAGTGTAGCGGGTTAGCGCGCTGCACTGCGAAGCCGGGCACGCGAGTTCGATACCTGCACACGGGCAACAGCAGTGACGATTATCTGAAGCGGTCATGGGCCTCCTCGAGGCCGACTCAGCCGAAATGTAGTACCTGGTGTGATGTGTAAACATCGTCACCGGGGAAACAAAGGCGGGCGGACGTGGTGCTGGCCACCCACCCCCTCGTGTGCCGTGCCGGCCTTCATAGGTGCGCGATAACAGCACTTGCCCCAACAGTTTGTTAATGCTATACGGGGTATTTTTGTCTTTGTCGTGTGAGCACGTGTGAGCACGTGGGCAGCGGTGTGGCGCGTTAGCTTTTGGATGACCTCGTTTCATGCATAAGGAACGATTTAGCCAAAGGCTTTTGCACCCATCCGAAGTCTTAACCTCTGGGATTGTGCAAGGGAGGCATGGGGCACGTGCCAGATTTCAAGTGTTGGGCTCAAAAGAATATATGTATATATAATGGCAGTGTTCCCAATTTCTGTATTAAATCTGAAAAATTTCAAAATTTGGGCCGAGATATATATATATAAATCGTCTGAAACAAGTTTGAGTTTTGGTTAACATTCATCCTAAAATGTGACATCCCAGGAAAATACATCAATAATACAATGTCATATTCTTAGGTTTTTTCGGTAAAGTCACGTAGGTAAAAAAGATAAAATAAATGAAAAGTGAAATAAAAATAAAATAAAAATCACGACGTTTCGGTATACAGCAGTCGTGCTGTGACGGTTCCACCTGAAGACGGAAGCTTGTGTTGCCTCCGAAACGTCGTGATTTTTATTTTATTTTTATTTTACTTTTCATTTATTTTATATTTTATACCTACGTGACTTAACCGAGAAGACCTAAGAATATGAATCCTTGCAGTCACGAAAGCTTCAAATCTAGAATTAATACAATGTCACTTCGTGATGTTTTTACTCCACCAAAAGTGATGTTGCACGGCAATCGGAGCACGTTGCGTTTGTCCGCGCGAAAGACGCATTCAGTTATAATTAAAGTAATTTACACAGTGGGCAATCTCACAATCAAGCAGTGTCCACGCCTCGATGTCTGCTTCGCTTCCCATATCTTTTGTAGGTGATCACACAGGCGTCCACCGCACGTCGGATATTCGTGCTCACGCATGTAGGCCAAGCGGATTAGAAGCAGCTTTAAATGTGAAACATGTGCCTGGGCTGAAGCTTGGGGAGAGAGGTTTGTGCAGAGAAACGAGCGGGGCAGACATGAAGCGCAGTTAGTTTAACACGTAGGCTTTCGCGACCAATATTATTCATAAGAGAGGTTTGTTGGGGTTAGATCGCGTAAATATATAAATGTGTTGTTGAACCTGCCACCACCCGACACAGCCACTTAGTAAGGTTTGTCACGTAAACAGAACATGGCAATTCGTTACGAGTTCAGCACACCGGTGTGTTGGAGAGTCAATTGTAAATGTCATGGGTTTACTCTCCAACACACCGGTGTGCTGTACTAGTAACGAATTGGTGGCGGGTTTAACGACACATTAATATTTACGCGATCTAACCCGTAAACGCCTCTATTATGGATGAGGTGCAGTTTTCAAAGTTGCATGTCAGCGTGGGCTTGAAAATAAGAACCTGGCGATTGACGTAATTTATCACATCAAGTTTAAGTAGGCCTTAACTATGGGCTGCGCTGGATGGAGTTATCAACATTAAGGAGGAGATGACATTCACGTGGGAGGACGCACACACCCCAAAAAAAAACCCCAGCTTCAGTTCAGTTCAGCAAAAACTAAACTCGCATGCAATTTGCTTTTTGTTTTGTTGAATTCGCTGTTTCTGAAGGTCATTGAGCCATAATCCCAGGGTGTTGTGAGCGGAGACTTGATCTGTGGCGCGGTGACTCACACATTCGTCTCCCCCCCCCCTCCAAGTTCGTCAATGATTCGATGAGCATTAATCCATGAGCAGGTGACGACGCCGTTTCGTGTGATGCATGCCAAGTAGCAAAGACATGGTTGGACATTTCGGCCCCTTCCCTGCGGAACCGTCACCACCCTACCAAAATCTTTCAACCACCAGCCGCTACAGTGGCTCGGAGATGTTGCCTACCTCGCCTGGTATACAGGAGGTCGTGGGTTCGATCCCGACCCTG
>CM025627.2:8617209-8635463 GCA_014621495.2 Entosphenus tridentatus
TTGAGAAATGTGACGTCACATCAAAATGCGCAACTTGAAATAAATATAGCCAAGACGTTTTATTTAATTAGACTTTTTTAAATAAATGTTTTCTCCTACAACATCAGAGTGCAGCGGCACATTAAATACGCACTACAATAACAATAGTTTAACGCGATTTGAAGCATGTTTTATTTTTGGGGTGGGGGGGTCAGAGCTTAGCGACGCCATATTTGAGGGGGGGGGGGGTCTGACTTTTTGTGACGCCGTGTGACGATGGGGAGGAGGAGGGGGGGGGTCAAAAATCGTTCAAAATCGCGTGATGTAATTTATGGACGGCCCCTTATATAATGGGATAATTCTGCTTATGGGCTCGCAAAACCACTGACCAGCGGCACCTGCCGCACCAAGACGTTCACATTTCCACTGCCTGCCTTCAACTCAGACGCTCTCAATTTACCGGGAGCAACCGCTTTCAATAAATTCATTCTTAAATAATTGATGTGCCCAAAGCGCATTCGTCCTCACAGGTCAGCGACGTCTTTGACTTTGTAAGAAATGCTTTTTTCCTCACTGCATTTTGCCTCCTGATTTTCATTTGTCATTGATTTTCGAGTTTAAATGGCAAACATCATCGTCTCGTGAAGCAATTCGGGGCATTTGAATGAAATGCGCCGGGGAGGAAGAAAAAAAATATATGCAGGCGGTTCTCATCAATCTTTCATCAAAATTAATCAAGGACGTTATTGAAGTGCTGGTTTGGTACAAGGGTTGCTTATATAAGAAAAGAAAAACGAGCGAGCGACATTTGAAATATGTTATCATCATCATAGTCTTCGTCGTCGTCATCAGTGCTTTAGAGTTAAGGGTTGGTGGATCACCATAAGATCGTGGTTGATGTCAGCTGCAGCAGCGTCATCATTATCATCATCTTCATAATAACATCAATCACCACCATCATTAGCATCATTGCGCCCATCAGAATAATCATTGTCGTTGTTACATTTGGCATAATTCATCAACATCATCAAATAATCACAATAAACATCACCGTAATTGTTGTCTTATCGTCATGAATCATCATCTTCGTACACAACAGCTGCAGCTGTCATTCTCTGTCTGCTGCTGAAATTTTGCATGGCAACAACATTACCCCGTATCACATTTGTTTTGCAGTTGAATGTCAAGCTTTAAACTCCTCCTTAAGCAATCAACCTTCTGTCGCCGAAAAGTACAAATTTTAGATGAGCCAGAGCCACCCTGGACCTTATCTGCATTTTAAAAGGCTTCGAGGAGATTTGGGTGCAATTTTTAATAAATGCAAACGCGCGCTGCATTCAAAAACACGTGACAAAAATATCGCCATAAATTTTTTTTTTACGCGAAATCCCGCAGCAAAAAGGGCCGGCCACTTTGTGTGTAAATGCACGCACACAGAAACGACGTAGCCCCCCCCCACCCCCGTTAGCTTTCTTACGTTCTGCTGAGACAAGTGTTGCTCGCGACCACCTATGAAGACCTGCATGGCACCGAAGAGGGCGTGAGGTTTAAACCACATTCCTCCGGAGGGAGCTGGTAGGAACGTTGGGTTGCTCGGTCAATGGCCAGGGTCAACGGCGGCGTGGTGTATTCCGCAAATATGCTCGACTGTGAGGGCGGGCACAAGCCGGCGTGAGTAGGTTAAACGTTGAGTTTTATAAGGGCACCACGGGGTGACCAGCCCCTCCCCACCCAGCTCCACCCCTCCCACCCCCCACCTAGCCCCTCCCCACCCACGACACCCAGCCCCTCCCCACCCTCCCTATCCAGCCCCTTCCTACCCTCCCCTCCCCACCCATCCCCTCCCCAACCTCTCCACCCAACCTCTCAGCCCCTCCACCGAGCCCTTCGCCGCACGACGGACACAATAATCCCCTGTGGGCTGGTGTAACCAGGAGGTTCCTACCAGTAACATCGTTGCCAGACTGCTCCTGTGCTTCCCCATGTTCCTTTTGACGCACCGCACCAAACACGATTATTATTATATGTATTTATTCATACATTTCGATGTTAAACAAAATTATTCGGCGATGCTGCGTCGGCAGTGGTGCACAACACATCGAACAGAAGGTCGACTCGTATTTAAAATGTAATGGCGTTCTGCTGGCGGCACTGAATGAAGGCCTCACCTTGACTTGACACGCAACTTTTTTTTATTGAGTGCTCGAGACAAATCTCAGGGCCTTTTTAGTTTTTATTTACTTTAGTTTCATAGTTGTACTCCGCATTTTATATCGAAGACGTATCTGCATCAGCAACGTAAGGCAATTTAATGCATTTTTATTGAAATGCTGACTGCGCCTATGAATACACCGTGAGGTGGATTGTCCCTGACTCTTACAAGAACAACCTTTCCCACAATGCAATGTGCCTGAAACATTTCACAATTTTACTTTTAATATAAATTCGTTTGTTTAGCAATACTTTTTGAAAACTGAAGGGCACTTGCATAATAGCATAACAGGCAGTGGAAGAGGGAGCGCGGGTTCGAAAGCAGGATAAATGAGATGGCAGTCGGGTGTTGCAAAGGTGTTAATGGAGACATTTCGCAGAGCGAGAGACAAAGCAGCCATTGGCAGAGGAGGAGGAGAAGAGGAAAACCCCGAGCCTGCATTTGAACAGGGCAACTACCTCAGTAGGGCACATGGCCAGAGGGAGAACATTCCAGACTGCAATAGCTGCAGCAGCTGCAGCAGCAGCAGATTTTCATCCTCCCAGCGGCTGTCGGCTGGCCATCGAAAAAAGGACGGTTACCCCATCGCGCGCTTTCAAATGCGCTTCTGCGGCCGTCTGGAACGCTCTTCATATAAAGTTTGGGTTTGCACTTTGGATAAAATTCCACCCCTGAGAACCAAACAATGATATTGCTTTGAGTGCCACACGACAAACACTCTTATAGCAGAGATTGCGGGATGGTTGCACCCCTTATTGTGAAAAGGGAATCAAATTCCACTTGAATGAATTTTAGAGAAGTCCTGTGGATATATGTATGCCATCCGCTGGCCATTCTTAAACACGTGGAGCAACACTTCTGTGTGAGATTTACGAATGGATTGTTCGTCTGATGGTGCGATGCTGATAACACAATTAGAATGAAATTGTGCAAAGAAGACCACAGGAAAATAAAAATAAAACAGGAAAAAGGGATCCATGAGACGATGATGATCACTCCAAAGTGTTGAAGACTTTGCGAGCTTGACATCAAGAGTTTTTAGGAGGAACAAACTCAAGCTGGGTTCTTTATTGTGAGCACTTTAGGCGTAGTTAACCCACGGGAGGTGCAGACTGCGTTGAGAAACAATTTGTCCTTGTTGTTTACGACCAGAAAAAAAATCAATCACAGCTCGTAGAATTATCTCACGGCTTGCTAACTTCACGTTCACACGCTTACAGCACTTAAAATGTCCTGTCAATATTTAAACTTTGCCTGAGAGCTGTGCCGTGACAATATAATAATTATGACAGCTAAAGTTTGAGCAGGATCGTTCCTAAAGGCTTATTTTCAAGATACAAAAAAATATATAAATATTTCAAATTGCGAAATAACAGCAAGCACATATCAATATTGACCGTCACGAAACGTAAGTGGTGGCTTGGGTAGATCACGTCGCGAGAAGGGATGATGTCGAGTGGTCCAGACTCACGGTGGAGTGGCGGTCAAAGGAATGAACACAACAACAACAACCGCCATTCGCCACTAAGTGGCGGTGACGTCACCACGACGCTTGTGCCAGGCCGTGTGCACCTTGAGGCCACGTGAAGTGTCGAACGCCCGCTGGCAGGAGGTCACGGGGCAGACCCAGGTGCCACGGGTCGACTGACTGAGATGACAAAGGAATGAACACACAACAACCGCCATTCGCCACTAAGTGACGGTGACGTCACCACGACGCTTGTGCCAGGCCGTGTGCACCTTGAGGCCACGTGAAGTGTCGAACGCCCGCTGGCAGGAGGTCACGGGGCAGACCCAGGTGCCACAGGTCGACTGACTGAGATGACAAAGGAATGAACACACAACAACCGCCATTCGCCACTAAGTGACGGTGACGTCACCACGACGCTTGTGCCAGGCCGTGTGCACATTGAGGCCACGTGAAGTGTCGAACGCCCGCTGGCAGGAGGTCACGGGGCAGACCCAGGTGCCACGGGTCGACTGACTGAGATGACAAAGGAATGAACCCACACACACGCACGTGCACGCACACGCACACACAAGGGATCGCCGTGGAGATGGAGTGATGCGATCAGCTCACGTGTGCGGCTGCTCGATGGATTAGTTGCATCACAAGACGATGAGTTTAACATCTAGTAGCATGCATTTCGGAAAACCAATATGATGTATAATAGAGGGGTTAGATCGCATAAATATAAATGTGTCGTTAAACTCACCACCACCCGACACAGCCAATTAGTAAGGTTTGTCACGTGAACAAAACGCACTCGAATTGTAAATGTTGTGGGTTTCCTCTCCAACACACAAGCGGTGTGCTGTACGAGTGACGAATTGGCATGGTTAAGTTTACGTGGCAAACCTTTACTAATTGGGTGGTGGCGGGTTTAACGGCACATTTATATTCACGCGATCTAACACAAAAATCACAAGACTGTGATAAATCCTAGCGGTTTAGGGGAGGCCTTCATCCAGCAGTGGATAGCGCATGTGTGACGATGTTGATGATGACATTGAAATGCAAACGAACTTGATATAATTGGGCACGAACTAAAGAAATTAGGTTGTATATTTTGCGTATACCAAGATTGATAAAATTACTATCCTCACCACTTTTTAGTGTTTTTAAACAACTAATTGCTTTGTATGCGCGCATGGACACACACACAGATGTTTAGTTCCCCCCCCCCCCTTAGACTTATCTTGTGATCCTGTATTGGCAAATATCCGAAACTCAACACATCCGTCAAAACACTGTGGCTCTAAAAAGAGGAAAAAGTATATCATAGGCGACGGTTTTTGGCAATAGCAGCAAACAAAACAAGAATATCATCACTTAGCGCTGCACACATTTATATCCGAGGATGAGTTGACCGAGGAGACCTCCAGGACCGATTTGAAATTCCACGTACTAATTTATATACAACTACATGGTGCCGCGACCAGGCATTGAACCTGGTAAGCTGGGATAAAGGAACATGCGCTCATCACTGGACTAGTCCAAGTACGGTTTGTTGATTAAGTTGATTAATTCACGAAAAATATTGCAATCAACAACTTTGTGGTTAAATTTCGATTTAAAGCTTTCGTGACTGCAGGGATTCATCTTCTTGGTTCTTTCGGTAAAGTCACGTAGAATGGAAATAATACAATAATACAAATAAAATATAATAAAATAATTCTCACGACGTTTCGGCCACAACGCAAGCAGCCGTCCTCAGGTGAAGAACAGGTCTGTCGATAAGATGGTTGAAATTGGTGGTCACCCTGACATCCTGCCTCGTGAAGGCAGGAAACCCCCCTACAAGCCATGCCCAGCGTGACACGACTGATGATGATGCCGAATCACGCCACCAAGCCCCGCCCATCAAACTCCCGTCCAGCGGCACACGATGGAAACAGATGTGAGACTGTTTTTTTCAAAACTATTTTCTTGTTGTCCGATTATTTGGGTAATCGAACCGAGTATCGGAAGAGCATTTCGACTGCTTAATTAATCAGACAGCCTGGCTATTTGTGACACCAAAGACAAAGATCCCCCTGTAGCCTTAACAGACTGTAGGGGCAAGTGCTGTTAGCGAGCACCTATGAAGGCCGGAATGGTCCACGAGGGGGTGGGTGGCCAGCACTACGCCCGACCGCCTTTGTCTCCCCAGTGGCGATGTTTACACACCGCCCCAGGTACTCATTTGAGGCTGAGTCGAACTAGGGGAGGTCCAGGACCGGTTCAGATAATCGTCACCGGTGTTGGCCGTGAACTGGAATCTAACCCGGGTCGCCGGGTTCATAGCGCAGCGCGCTAACCACTACACTACCGCTCCGTACCACCACTCCACACACACACACACGTGACACCTCCATTCCACACACACACGTGACACCTCTACTCCAAACACACACACACGTGACACCTCCACTCCATACACACACACACGTGACACCTCCACTCCACACACACACACACGTGCACTGTGCCTTGCACTCAAGTGTGCGCGTGTCTCTCTTTCTTTCTGTATATGAAAATAAAATAAATATAAAACCACTTTTTCATGTCAAAACTGACTTCATAAGCCCTTTCCACCGTGGCATTTCAAGGATCGAACGACGGCTTCCCATTTCCATGTTTTAGGCTGGCTTTTTCGGTAGGGATCAGTCCTGGAAGCGGGGGGGCAGCATGTTCCAGCAGACTGCAGTGCTTCACCCGGGAACGCCACTCGCCAAGTTCATTTATCGTGTTGCCCACATGCGGGAATTTGCCCTTAGCTACGAACGATGGGGATGGCGGTGCGGACACTCGGTCGCTGGGTGAGGCTTTAAAGGGATCCGCCCACCGGCGTGACGAATTACTGCAGCAGCTTCTCCTTGTGCCCTTGCGAATGCATAGTTTATCGCCGGGCTGCGAAATATATTTTATTTTCATTGTTTTTTTTCTTTCGTCCGGAACAAAAATGTAACCGGTATGAGTGAGCATACAATTTTTGAGAGCCACGGAAATTACTTAATTTGGCTAAATTCCAGCTCTGAGGGATTAAGCATCCGGGGTTTGAGTGTCATGCGAATGAACATGACTTGCATCAAAAGGGCAGGTTTTAAAGTGCTGCCCTCTACGCTGTGGACCAGAGGTCGTTTGAAGGGGGCCTCAGCGGTAGCTCTGTGATATCCGCTTCCCGTGCGCCGTTGCACCGCTTCGCGAGAGACGCGAATGGATTCTCCGTCTCGTGACGTGATGCTGTTGGCACAACTGGGATTAAATTTAGGGAGGGGGGGGTTACAAACATTTTTACGAACAAAAGTATGCGAAAACATATATATTTTTTAGATCCATGCCAGACAAGTGAGCATCAAACCTTATCATGATTTTTGTTATTTTGAAGTGGACAATTGTTTTTTGTTAATCACTAGTATTACTATTATTATTATTATTATTTTCTTTTCATGAAATTCTGTTGTTGAACACGATAACTGACTACTTAAACCCCGAGCACATTCACAGATCTAGTAGAGCACGTCAGGACAATAGATTATGCGGCAAGGAAAGCAAGCATACCGACAGAAAATACAGTAAATATGCAATACCACAACATACTAGATGTGCATTGTTTTAATGTTATGTATTATTGCCGCTGAACACGGTTTGTTACGAGAGCTGTCATTTTCAAAATGCGCTGTCAACAGCCACATAAACATGAAAAGGGCAACGCAGCCTGGCTTCCTACAATGCACCGGGGCACCGCATTTTTTTTTTGCCGGCACTAGAGGTTTAGTAAATGTCTCTCAGCTCGAGAGCTCAGAGGGCTTTTACATGTCAGCAGCTCTCTCTAGCTGGAGGGGATCGTGAGTTGAGGGTTAGATATAATTAGACAAGGATATACTGTCTTCTCAAGAGCTGATATATATGGCAGACGGAACTAACATTAAATTGGGAATTAACGCTGTCAAAATTTACTTTGATGGCATGAATAAGGTGGGGGGGGGCATGCATCGGCGCTGCCCTGAAGTTTCTCCGTGCATCAGAATTTGACCGGGATGTAGGTTTATTAATTTCTATATACATAAATACGTGGGCGATGAAAATCAGAGTTAGTAGCTGAATCGCGAATGTTTTGAAAACGCACATTTCAAGTTTTATCCCAAAAAAAAGTCCGTGGTATCATCGCGTGCTGTGCTGTCGCAATGCGTGTGGCGCGGACGATGCACTGCGTTGCCACGGTGAGACCGGGGGAAAAACTCACCCGGTGAGGCCGGGGGAAAACTCACCCGCAGGTGTGGCCAGTGGTGGAGATGCGGGCCGGTGGACAATCATTAGAACCGCGATTTGTATTTATACTCGAGGAATTCCAATGAGTTGTGAAGTTCTTATTCTCCAGATGTCCAGTTTGGGCAAGGCGTCAGAGTGTTACAACGACAAAGAATACAAAAACACGATCGGAGTGCAAAGTATAGGAAAGGTAAACAAATAGCTTAATTAAAAAAAACTAAACTATATATTTTTTTTATCTTACCAGGTAAAGCCCACTGAGTTACTCATTTATTTTTCAGAAGCGACCTGGCCACAAATGATAGCTCAACGCAGTGGCTTATCATGTGGAAAATTATAGCAGCAAAATAATTTTCATAATCAATATAATCTTCCTGCCTGCTCCCATGTTCAATCTCATGCATGTTCGCTAAAACTACGCATGTGTAATGACGACTTGGACTCATTTGTCTTGAGATTGTTTCTTTATTAAGGAGCCACGTGCTCACCCTCGAAGAGGCGGAGACCCCCACCGCAACAGCCCCGAGTCTCCCTTATATAGACGGTCCGAGGCCACGCCCCCATTCCTGAACCTTCTAGCTGGTTCTAGACCGCTCGCTCCACCAGAAAACTCCACCGTCCTCTTCCGTCACCTGGCCACGCTCCTATTCTCGATCATTCCCGTAGCCACCAGTCCATGCGCACTGCAGGCTGACTCCCCTGTCATTACCTCCCGTGGCCACTAGTCCACTTGCACTGCAGGCTGACTCCCCTGTCATTACCTCCCGTGGCCACTAGTCCACTCACACTGCAGGCTGACTCCCCTGTCATTACCTCCCGTGGCCAATAGTCCATTTGCACTGTAGGCTGACTCCCCTGTCATAACATCCCGTGGCCACTAGTCCACTCACACGGTAGGTTGACTCTTCTGTCATTACCTCCCGTGGCCACTAGTCCATTAGCACTGCAGGCTGATTCCCCTGTCATTACCTCCCGTGGCCACCAGTCCACTCGCACTGCAGGCTGACTCCCCTGTCATTACAGATGTAAGTGTAGTGAGTTCAACTGAGTCGCAGACGCACTTCTTGGAGGCAACACATTTATTAAACCAACACAGGGGGTACTACCCCTTAACGCGTTAACAACCTATGGTGGTGGACCACCAGGCTTACTACAATAATTACACGGGAATTAGCTACGACGGACCGGACCCTGGCTGGGGTCCGGGTCCACGTGTTGGTGACTCTCGTAGGACGTAGAACGAATATTTCTTCAGGATGAACTCGGGGACCCGGCTTATATCCTCTGTGGCGTGGTTGGCTCCGCCCTTAGCCATGCCCACCTTCTAGAATCCTCGAGCAGGATCTGCACCTGGCACGTGACCACCCCAAGCCCCCAACTGGGGGCCTCTGTGTAGACTTTACCGGTCATGTGTCCTCTGGGGTCAACCAGTGCCGTGGCCCTTAGTAACCCCATGGTCGACACTCTCACACCCTATCCTGTAGGGGTCGGCACTGCACGCAGAGCGTGGTGCCACGCAGCACTGCCAGTCAGCGCTCACCGAGCCCCTCTAGGGCCAGTACTGCACCCACATCCACGTGGTGCCCGCGATGTCGCTACACCGCACGCTGTGCCTCTCCAGGGCCGGCTTTACACAGTGACACCCGCGATGTCACTACATATGTAAGGAGTCACCTCTACGCCTATGTTGTATACAGTCTCAGAGCTGATCATCATGATCTTCAGTTCAGCCGTGGTAAATTCACTGCTGGATTAGGATGAGGGCTTCTCCAAGACCCCATCAATATTCTTTCATGAGCCTGTGATATAATAACCTCCGATTGCACCTCTGATTAGCACGGTTGGCTACGTACGGTGCAAAAAGAAGTTCCTCACACACACGTACGTACATTCAATCTCCTTGGCGTTTGCACACGAGCTAATTCCATTGCTCCGTCATCACTCTCGACCATTGGTCGTCATCCCTTCTGTCGACATTTTGTGCCCAAGCCCCCAGTTACCTTTGTGAACGCTGTGAATGGCACGGATTCGACTGCGTATGTTGTTCAGCCCGCGCGTTCCACTCTCTGTCCCTCAATGTAATTTCGAGTTCAACGCAAATCAAATCGAACTCAACACCGAACTCTGAAAACGGATTTCTTTATTCGTGCGGTTTTGGGGGTCGGTGACTGGCCCAACAGAAAACAAAAATCCAGCTCATCACGAAACGCGGACCTGACTTCATCTGCGGTGGGAGGATTGCATCGCAACCCAGCGGATGAACGACATTCGGACATGCGCGTTAATCCCCTGAGCCACCTTGCTGCAAACCTCCCCTGGTTTTCTTGGCGACGAGCTCCATTGGTAATTTTGATCCATTGATTGACAAAGCAATGCTGACCTAAAGCGTGATGGACTGGACGTAAATTCCCTTGAAATGCGTGGATGGTTTCGCTGCTAAGCTTTGCCGTGGTATAAATAAAAAGACAGTCGAAACGAAACAATCGCAGACGTGTGGTAACAGTTCCTCGTGCCGCTTTTAGTGCGCTGCAACAGATTTCATTCTGATTCTGTTTTTTTTATGAAGACAGGGCTCATGATACCGTGCCTTAGTTGAAGGGCGCCGCGGTGGTGAGATGTTAACTACCTCGCCTGGTATACAGGAGGTCTTGGGTTCTATCCTAACCCTGACGCCTGCTGTATATTCTGAGTTTGGCTGCTATACATTTCCACGTGATAAGCCACTTTCTTGAGCAATCACTTGTGGCCGGATCGCTTCTGTAGAAGAGCTATATAGCTCAGTGGGCGTTGCCTGGTGAAATAAAAATAGATTTAGGTTAGCTTTAGGTTAGGAACCAGGCCAATTCCATTTGCGAATTTCTCAAACTAGGCTGGCCCCGTTCTAAGTGCTTCTTGGAAGACAGAGTAATGCCATGGGTTCAAGAATTGCATACTGCTTATCGTCATCATAATGATCACTCAATTATTTAAGATTATACTGATTAGCACAGGCGTGTGTCAACGCGGACGTGAAAAGTTGCATAGAACATGGAATAATGGCACATCAAAGAGAATTCCGTAGTCAATAAAGCAATTAAAAATACAGTCAATCTAATGAAGAATTTGCAGAAAGTCAAACAAAATTTTACTAAAAACAATCACACACACAACAACAACAACAAAAAGTGGCCTATGTCGTAGAATAACCGACGCAACTTTTAAACGAGCGGCCTTTTTTCGTTGTGCAAACATGACGCGCAAGAATACAGCGATGTATCCAAAGGGCCTTTTGGAACAGGCACAGGCCTTTACAATCGCGACAGAAACAAGTGCGAAATAGGCAACCTCTGTGACACATGTGGCCGCTTGTAATTTAAATTAATGGTAAATCAGCAAATGATTTATTCAAAGACAGTAATGTTCGCATGCAATCCAAACATTACCAAAAAAATTGGCACACCTGTAAAGTCTACATTAGCAGTGATCCTTGCATTATAATTTTGCATTTAAAGAGCTCAATTTACATGCACTCGCGAAGCGTGTAATTGAAAGTGATGAACACAGAACAACTACATACACATTTTTAAAACACGTAATTGTATCTTTTTCTATTGTATTATGACAGCCACCCACTGACTATCAGAAACATTTTGTATACCCTGCGAATGCAATGATAAATAGAAGTTACCACTCAAGATAACGACTTTAAAATTGCAACTCGCTTGGTTAATCACATCATTCTAGTAAGCTCACAGAACTTCCGAAGAGCGCGGTTGCCTACGTACGGTGCGAAGGAAGTTCAACATACATACAACTTACATGCAACATACATACAGCATGCATACAGCATGCATACAACATATATACAACCTCGTGACCCACAAAGCGTGAGGACACAGATCAACTCCGTGCTGACTCTGGGTCGCTCTCAGGCAGTGTTTCTTAACCTTTTCAACCGTAAAAAAGTATAATGCTAATAAATACATAGGTTTGATGAGTTGATGAGTTAATGATGACGTCACCCTGCTGCTGCTATATATAAGACCGGGAGCCAGAGCAGAGCTTCACCATTCTGGCGAATTGCCTGATGATGCTGGATGCAATTACCAGCGAAACGTCGTACTCAAAAATTGTAAATGTTGTGGTTTCACGCTTCAACACACCGGTGGGCTAAATCAGTGAACTATTTGTCTTTTGTCAACGTGACACTTTTTTTACTGATTGGCCGTGTCGGGTGGTGGAGGGTTACGACACATTTATAAATAACGCGATCTAAACCCAAAAACGTTGATTATGAAAGTATTCGTACTTACATTCCCCGTGCTTAATTAGTGTTGTCGATTATTTACCTTCGAAAACACTCTGGCCATGTCTCACACCTCCAAAAAGGGCATCTCGCACCGCCAGGTTAAAAAAAATCACCGGCCTAAACCAATGGCCCTAAGACGGTGTTTTTTTGTCATCTGATCTTTCGCTTCACTTCCAATGCAGCATCACGGAATTGTTTTGTGCTTTGTCGAGTAAATTTGAGAGTCATTGGAGAAAATAGATACATTCCCAAGCCAGCCGTAACAGCTGTCTTGTTTTTCAATACATTTAAATATCCCCGTGGCCATCAACTGCGGCTATATCCCAGAATGCACTGTAATCAACAGCTCGGTGCAAAGTGTTCAGGGGACCTTGGAACAGCGGGACGGCCGCGTGGCAGTGCCGAGTCTAACAGCAACCCGGCTCAGCGAACTTGAAGACCGAGTGAGCCCTCGTTCCCTATTCAATCATTTTTTAAATGTCATCTGTTATAAATAAATGCATATAGATACGTTTTATTTCCGTGCAGACAAAAAAGAAAATTCATTACTTGATGGAAGAAAAAAAAGTTAATTAGATTATACTTTCTTTTTTTCTGAGAGTTTGCAAGACTCCCTGCTGGAAGCTGCGGTAATGATCTGTATTTATTAAGATGTGAGATCTGAACCCGGGGCTGTGTTTTTTTTTCGTCTTTTGCTGAATGTGGTTTTGAGACGGTCGCTCAAGTCGACAACATCTTGAGCAGCTGTTTGGCTGAGTTCGGATTTTACAGGTAGGAACAATGTTCCACACTGCCCACCAGGGATTAATTGTCTGTCTGTCGTGCATAAATAAATATATAATGCACACAGCTCTTTAATTGGTGGAGACCTTACAACCAGCTTTTTGATTGGTGGAGACCTACTGCCGGGTACGGAGAGGGGAGGTGCCTAAGGTAGGAGGGTCAGGGGAGGGGCCTAAGGAAGGGGGGAGTCATGAAAGGGGCCTGAGGGGGGGGGGGTTCAGAGGAGGGGCCTAAGGGAGGGGGGGGTCAGGTGGAGGGGCCTAAGGATATGGGGGGGTTGGTCAGGGGAGGGGCCTAAGGGAGGGGGGTAATGGGAGGGGCCTAAGCAAGGGGAGGGGGCTGGGTGGGTCACCCCGTGGTGCCCTTATAAAACTCAACGTTTAACCTACACACTACACTATACACGACACGATACACTACACTTATACAGGTAGTAACAGCTTCCACACTGCCCACCAGGTATGAGTTGTCTGGCTGTCGTGCACGAATGCGCTGTCCAACCATGTTCCTACCTGCCCACTCCGAAGGAACGTGTTAATCAAACGGGATTAAGGGGGGCAACTGTGTAGACGTTTGCGGTTCTTCTGTTTCGCTCTCCGATGTGACGTTAGGTTGTTGGGCAGAGTGCCCGATGTTTTGCTCCACACGCTGGGACCTTCTTCAGGAAGAAGAAGGAGGAGGAGCAGGAGGGTATTTAAGGCTCTTCCTTCTGAGCTTGACATGTGGCTGCTGTGGTTTAACAATGAGAACACTGAACTTGCAATTCAGAGATCACCGGTTTGCTTTGATCTCCCGGCACGGCAGCTATAAAAGGTAAAGGTGCAGCCCTGCGAATACCACTGTGGGCAGAAGTACCTCCACTAGAGGGAGTTCTGGAGAGCCCCTCTAGCGGGAACTTTAAAGAGCCCCTCTGGAGGGTATTTGGCTAATTTCCACACTGGCCAGGTGTCTTGGATGAGGTCCGAGTAGCCACGCTTTATCTCACCGCGTGTCACCTGCCGATCAATGACGCTGCTCCGTCCTTTGCAGAACTATCGCAACAACAACAACAAAAGGTGATCCTCGCAGAATGATGCTCGACTTGCTCGGAGCGGTCGTGCAAATGAGCAGTTGTTGGTGGGAACGAACTCGTGAAATGCCGTAGGCAAAACCTCCGAGCGAAAAATGCGCGGCGGAGACGCTTTGCGAATACGCAAAGTGCTCGTTTTGCCGCGGACGGGGAACCTGGTGGCGCTTATCGTGAAGCGACAGCGCTGCATTGCCGGCTGCACAAGGGCAAGGCCTTCGTCAGCGGCTTCCAGAGCGGTGACGAGTCAAAACTGCTCAATTGCCCCCGGGAGCGCCAACCCACCAAGCCCACATGATCATGTTTCCATATAATAGCAGAATAATTACGGGAGAGTCATCGGGGCGCACAATAATGCAACTGCATTAACGAGGCAAATTTCAGGCCTCCATCAACATGACCGGCAGAATAAAAAATAAAACAGCTTTAAGATGCCTGGACGCTGAAAACATACATGAGGTTTGGGAGAATTGAGGTATTTTTGATAACAGTAATAGATTTTTTTCTCTTTATATTATTCAATAAATTGTGAATATATAATATAACTGTATAATTTATAATCAAGAGATAATTGTTCTGCTGCGGATATGCCCTGTTGCAACACTAATGGTTTTACCAATTACATTTTAATTAAGGTCAGAGACTGACAATTATTTTCCTTTTTTCTTTTTTACTATCGCATATCATCGCCGTCACGCGCATGTTACTTAATGACTTCTTCTTTGCATCCACGCAAGTGCACTGCGCTAACAAAAACGACGACAGGTGATGTGAACACCAACGCGCCATCTGAACCGAAGGTCACGTTGGAAATCTCAACCCTTCAGGTAGCCCGGGTGATGCCGGGGCTGGAGCAGCGAGCCAGCGATGCCGAGGTCCGCTGGGATAATTTGTGCGCGGCCATCCGCGATCGAAAAACAAGTTCTCAAGTTTGCGGTCATCGGTTCCAGGCTCAGTCCATCAACTCAGCTCACTTGAGAATCCACTTTATTCACCTGTATTTGAAGTAAGTAAAAAAGAAACCTCAGCCATGCTGACTCGGTCGTCTGTATCCCAACAACACCCAGCCACCTCCAAATTTTTGGCTGTTACTATTTGTTTTCTCAGTGTATGGGTGACATTTCCCCACCTCTGATTCGCACGGTTGGCTATGTACGGTGCGAAGGAAGTTCAACGTGCATACCGTACATTTCAAGCACGAACCCAGCACCACTGAGACTCTTACTTCAAATTTGGATTTAAGTCACCTGTTATTATTTTGTCATCACATGTACCAATTTAACGGTCTTATCCTGGTCACAATGACTGCAAAAAAACTATCATAATACATTAGTTTTGTTAACCACATTTTTTTTGTTCAGCCGATAACAAAATCACCCGAAATGTGTCTGTTCTATTTCGAACCTTGGAAACTAAGGAGAGTTTTGCGTGCTTAGTCGCAGACTTGGGCGATTTGAGGTAGACGAAAGACCGCAGTGTGGAGTTTCACTGCGGGTTCTATCGATGGAATTGGCCAACCATCACAATTTAAGACTTCACCTGAACAACATTCTTGAGACTCATGTAGGGCTTTCCTTTGTCAAATAAAAAAACGTATAAAAATATATGCCCCTCGTGTGGACAAAGAAATTACTTCTGATTTATAAAAAAAATATTTCACCTGAAAAATCCCTCGAAATGGGACATTGGGTTTGCAACTGTTTGCAGAAAAAAGTTACGCAAACGTTTCTGCAATGTGAGATTTATGAATGAACATTACATGGTATTACAAGTAAATACTCTACGCTACAGTAAACACACATTAAATGACCCCAACAGCACAATTGAAATGATAAACATGATAAAAAAAGAAGCAGAAAGCTCCACCACTCTGCCACAATGACTTCACGAATTTAAACTTGTGAAACACCGTACGTATTCGCTCGCTCGCGAAGAGAGAGAGAGAGAGAGAACGACTCAAATGTGCAAAGAATCACAGACAAAGGGGAAAGGCAGCAGCCACGCGGTGAGCCGGAGCCCAACAATTTCCTGAGGTCTGTGGTCATTTATATATACTACAGCTGTTATCAGCCAATGAATGAGACGGCCGCAGATTCGCTTCTGCGGCCGTTTGGAAAGTTCTTTCTTCCGATATTAGGAAGCCACTGAAGCTGTGCACTTTGAAATCGTCTAGATTGAAACCCAATTTCTTAAAAAAATAAATGTGTTTAGTTGGCTAACCTTCCCTCGCACCTCCGATTAGCACGATTGGATACGTCCGGTGCAAAAGAAGTTCAACACACATGCATGCATACATACGGGAGGAAACTGCAGCGCCTGGAGAAAACCCACACGTGTGAGGGGGAAACACTTTATCCCACACGGATGCAACAGGTGGAGGTCCACATATGCTTCAGCGATTTCTCGCGGCGAGCCAGGGTATGGCGCCGTGACTCCCATAGGCAGGGACCATCGCAAGATTTGTGCGATCCGCTAACCCTCGCTGCCTCCACGGTGCTGAATTACAGGCCACGTGCGTAGCCACCACAGTCCAGATGGACACATACAGTGATGCCCCATGAGCTGCCACCTATCATATAGTTTGACACGTAGACTTTCACGACCAACATCATCCATAATATAGGGTTTTTTTGGGGGGGTTAGATCGCGTAAATATAAATGCGTCGTGAAATCCGCCACCCTACCCGACACAGCCAATTAGTAATGTGAAGGTAAGACACAATGAAGACTTCATTGGTATTGTAAATACACACTGGCAACGTCTGCCGTGTGGAACAAAAACTGCTTGGGCACGGGGGGTGGGGGGCTGCATGACCCAGTGCCGAGCTTCTCACACAATCCAGGCGGGTAGATCTAGCGTGGATTGTCGTTATCCACTCTCGATAACGACAATCCGACAGCACCACATATACTTTTACATTAACAAAATTAAAGTATTATTTTCAGTCCTCTGTCCAGCCACTGTCTGATCCATACTTCACCATTCCAGTCAGTGCAGGATGCTCAAGGGTGGTGGTGGTGGTGGTAGGGGGCTAGGGACCGGTTAAGCTAATATCACTTCGCTCACTAAAGTTAGCCGTGACTTGGCATCCAACTAAGATTTACCGGGTTCATAGCCAGTGCTTGACAACACGTGCGTACACAAGGGGGGAAAAAACACCGCTCTTTGTTCAAGAAAGAAAAACAATTGTTAGTTTTTTTTGTCGTTTTACTGCGCGAGTTTTTATTTCAAGCGACAAGATTTCATTAAGCGCGATCGTGAAAACTCTCGAAAATTGTTACGAAAAGAGTCGGAGGAGGGCAGAGGCAGGAGGGAGATGGTCACGCTGGCGCGCTTTTGAAAGTTATCTCCTTAGGGCCTCGCCTAAGGCTTCAGCTGCTGCTGCTGCACATCCAGTATTTCATCGGATGGATGCCACTGCTATCTACGAAGCACAGATCAAAGTTATGGGACAGAAGCTGCGGGCGGGGATGGGAAGAAGGGAATATGTCATGGGGTGACAAGCCATATCAAGGCTAATACCAAACACTCACTCCGCTCACCTGCGTACGTGCGGAAGAAAAATATTAGCACCCTGTGGTGTCAAGAACAAATTTAAAGTGGAATTCTCATATCATGATTCGCAATATATTATTTACGCGAACAGTACACGCGGTGCGTATGCATGCTCACAAATGCGTGGGACTCCAAAACACCACCACACATACACCACACACATACAACACACACACACACACCACACACACAAAAGCAGGGAAAGATTCATGGTCCAGCGGCGGGTGCCGTTTGCGAACACCTCGTCAAGGTCATTGACGGGTCGCGTCGTCGGGCTGAGAGGCAACCGGCTTGCCCAGCCACCTCGCAGAGACGCGCCGTGCACCTGCACGCCCATCATCCCTGCCGAGGTCGATAAAACAGCTGGTGGACCTTGTGGACCGCGGGGGGCTTCGTCGAGCGGTGGATTGACGCAGCGCTGTGGGTCTATTGGATAATGTCACTTGTTTTTTTTTATCCGCGGTTGTCCTGTGGATTAAGTAAGCAAGTCCGTGTATAAACAAGCGACTGTTGTAGCTTAGGTTATACTGGTAGGAACCTCCTGGTTACACCAGCCCACAGGGGATTATTGTGTCCGTCGTGCAGAGAGGGGCTGGGTGGGGAGGGAAGGGTGGG
>CM025627.2:8637964-8652284 GCA_014621495.2 Entosphenus tridentatus
CCCAGCACAACACACAGACAATAGCGGTGAGCACAACACACAGGCAATATCACCCAGCACAACACACAGACAATAGCGGTGAGCACAACACACAGGCAATATCACCCAGCACAACACGCAGACAATAGCGGTGAGCACAACACACAGGCAATATCACCCAGCACGACACACAGACAATAGCGGTGAGCACAACACACAGGCAATATCACCCAGCTCAACACACAGACAATAGCGGTGAGCACAACACACAGGCAATATCACCCAGCTCAACACGCAGACACTTTGCCATCTCTCGCTGTGAAGCCTCAAGGCGCCAAGTAACGGCGCGTGATTCCCATTCATTTTCAAAGTCAAGCCGGTGGCTAAATAGTAACTACCTCGCCTGGTATACAGGAGGTTGGTGCAATTCGACGCTGGTTGTAATATTGGAGTCTGCGTGTCTCTCTCTCTCTCTCTCTGGGTTTTTCTCCGGGCCCCTTCGGGGGTTTCCTCTGCACATTTGGAATCAACGTGGGTTCAGAGTAGTTGGCTGCTTTAACACTCCACGTGATAAGCCACTTCGTTGGGCTATCGTTTGTGGGCAGGTCGCTGCTGAAAAAGAGTTACTTAGCTCAGTGAGTCTTACCTGGTAAAAAAATTAACCCGTAAAAATAAAGTTTTTCACTATAAATCCTTTATATGCGTGGCGGCTCGAGTCCTCTCGTCCTCTGGCTTGAGATGGCTGCCACCTATGGGTCAGATGATTGCCTGCCACCATTAAGCAATTGGTAATTAAATATATTTTAATTTTGCCTAAAAATTGTAAAATTTTGGAAAAATGTTTTCACAAAAATAAATTGTCACGCAACAACGAGTCTGTGTGCAAAATGTCAGCTCGATTGGATCACGGTAAGTGGGTAAAAAACGACCGAAAGATTTGCACGGTCGTAAGCGCGCAAGCAAGCAAGCACGCAAGCAAGCAAGCAAGTGAACTTAATATAAAGGATTAAAAAAAAAATAGTTTCGTTTTTGTAATATTTCGTTTAAGTAATTTGGCAAGCGTTGGACAGAGCCCATCTCGATTTCTGCTCATTAGCCCATCGTTTGAAAGGCCACATTCCCATAGACTGAATCAGTCTCTCTGTGGGACGACCGCTCGGGACTTCTAACATAGGTGGTATTCATGAACCACACTGTGAATGTTGAAGAGAAACGTGCGGTGCATCTGTGTTCATACTGGCTTGCTTACGCCGCTGCTAGCAGAAGCGCCTTCTAAAACGTGCAGCTAAACATTTTTTATTATCCCATTTAAATGCCCACTGAGCTATATAGCTATTTTTCAGAAGCGACCTATCACGAATAATATCTCAACGAAGTGGTTCATCACGTGGAAATTGAAGGAACCAAATAACTCTAAACGCATGATTCGGAATGTGCAGGGGAAAACCGGAAGGACCAGTAGAAAAATCCACACGACCACGGGGGAGAGAGACACGCAAACTTCAAATATACAACAGCAGGCGTCAGGCTCGAGATGGAACCCACGACTTCCTGCATACCAGGTGAAGGCGTCAACGTCTCGCCACCGTGGTGCCCCGTGTGTTTGGAGATTGACTCAGCAGTGAGTCAATCTCACGTAACATCTTGTGCTCCCTTCACTAGAGGGAGCCCGAGATAGTCCCTCTGGAGGGAATTCTGGCCTACTCTTCCGATTTGGTCAGATGTGTTCAAAGAAGTGGGAGTGCCGACGCTTTAAACCACTACACACGACCTGCTGACCGACTCACTGCGATGCACTCATTTGGCTGGGCGGTGGTAGTGCACGCCTGTAATCCAGCACTGTGGAAGAGGCCAGGGTTGGTGGACCACACAAATGTTGTGAAACTCCCTTCCCGTGTGTGTCGAGGTGCTTCTACCCCGGCTCACCAGGAGAACGCCGTACAGCAAAGATGTGGACTCCACCTGTTCCATCTGTATGGGATCGAGTGTTCCCCCTCGCATACGTGGGGTTTCTCCAGGTGCTCTGGCTTCCGCCCACGTGTGAACACTCGTTAATTGTCTGATAACACCTTCATATGTAGAGGACCGCAGAGCTTGGGCAATTGTTCACTCCGGCTCGTTGTGTTTTTGTGAATACTTATGCCTCCGAGTCATTCTCTTCGAGAGTGAGCTTAACAATGTGCACGTTATAAGTTTAATATTTGTGTTATTGTACAATATCCTGATTGGTGCATCGAGGTGGAGGTAATTTAAGAAACTTGTCCAATACTTCAACTGCTGTGCCAGGAGGTCAAATCTAACCAGCCATCATTGGATTTTCAAGCCCAGCGTGCTAACTATCAAACCATGGAAGCATCCACAATATAATCTACCATAAGTATAAATCTACGTAAAGCATATAAACTGTCCATACGATATTGTACCTAAATTAACGTATAGGTATGGGTAATTTAAACAGTGTGTAATTTAACCGCTATATGATACAACCAGGCATTACACACAACCCTAAGTAACTATCTATAACCAAGAGAAATAAAAATGGCATTTGGGTTTGGCGCACCCGCGCGTGTAATTACGGTGTAAAACACTCGGATAAGAGCGAAGCCACATTCTCACGGAGGTACCACGCTCAAGAGAGCGAGAGAGAGGCTTGGTGAAACGCATCGCTTAATATTGGTAGGAACCTCCTGGTTACACCAGCCCACAGGGGATTATTGTGTCCGTCGTGCAGGGAGGGGCTGGGTGGGGAGGGAGGGGCTGGGTGGGGAGGGTGGGGCTGGGTGGGGAGGGGAGGGTGGAGAGGGGCTGGGTGGGGAGGGTGGGAAGGGGCTGAGTGGGGAGGGTGGGGAGGGGCTGGGTGGGGAGGGTGGGGAGGGGCTGGGTGGGGAGGATGGGGCTGGTTGAGGGGTGGGAGAGGTGGGGCTTGGTGGGGAGGGGCTGGTCACTCCGTGGTGCCATTATAAGACTCAACGTTTAACCTACTCACGCCGGCTTGTGCCCGCCCTCACAGTCGGGCATATTTGCGGAATACACCACGCCGCCGTTGACCCTGGCCATTGACCGAGCAACCCAACGTTACTACCAGCTCCCTCCGCAGGAATGTGTTGTGCAGGAACAGAAGGCCACACTCGCACGCTGTCGTATGTATCGGACTAACTCTGCCACAAAACTGTCCATTTTTTTTTTACATCGCATTTCCCCACGGCACCCTGCATGTATCTCCACAGACGTAGCCCTGCCATCGGCATATCGTTGGGCCCCTGTTCGATGTACACACCACATCAATGCCTAGGGCACACATCTGCTATCTTAGCGTCGTACACTGCTGTGGAGGATACTGTTTGCGAGCACATATTAGGGCCTTATCCGCTAAACCACCGCTCCAAGACAAAAGCCAACAAATGCTGATTTTCACGCAGTTAAACTCACACACACAGATAATACCTGATTGATGCGCTTCCAATCAAACGTTTTTTTTCTTTGTGTAAAGGAAACCTGAGTCTAATGCGTAGAATAATTGCCGATTGAGTTACCAAGGAATGCCTCGCTGAGTCTCAAGACTTACTTTCAGGAGGATCCTACCAATTTGCTTTAGTGAGCGGTGACTTTGTATGGGAGTTCACGGGAGCACTTGGAGAAAACCCACCACGCATTCCAGGGGGTAATACTCTAAGCTCCACAAAGACGAAATTAATTGCTTAAATGCCATCGTATGGCCATCGCACAGCCGAATACTACAAAACCCGCTCTTAGTGACAGGCGTTTAGAGTATTCGGCCGCAATACATTTCCACGTGATAAGTCACTTCGTTGAGTTTTTTTTGTATAGTTTAGTTTATTCTATCATCCAAGTACTTACCAGGTTCAAGCCTGCTTAGCGTCTGAGATTGGACAAGATCAGGCGATATCTCGGGGGACTTGGTTGCAGGCAATTAGATCGTTTAGCCATTATCTGCTTGGGAGCGGTTGATATTCTTTTGAACTTGCGCACAAATATATATTTTTCTACCAAACAATTCTGATGAGCGCCTTTGTGCAATTTCCAAATTTGCAATTTAGGGTCATAACACCATCACGCGAATTGGCACGCAAGTGAATGATGTCACCAGGTACATCCATAGTCGGTAATCATGCATTCCTCATCCTTAAGCAGAAAATAGCTTCTTTTTGTCCATTATAGCAATGCTGAAATGTAATTGAATCCAGATGTGGAATCCTCCCTCACTCCGATATCTCATTGGAAGTGGAGCGTTTATGGTTCGGGCCTGGGACTTCATCATTTCCAGAACAGCACTTTAAGTTCTTCCATCCTTTCTCATCCGCGGACAAAGCACTCAGCTCTTTCAAAGATAATTCCCGCACTCTACTGCCGAGTTTGGATAGAAGCCACCCGTGTCTGAATCTGAGCGCATGCTATTTATCCCAGCATGCCTGAGCATAAGTAACTTGAGTAATCTCTTCAAATTTAAGGCTCATAATAATCACACGGAGGCAGCGCGGTGATGCAGTCAGGGCTTCTGCTTGAGAGGCCTTAGGCAGAAATACCACGTTGGGCCCTCTTTGATTTAACGGCGACAAAAAAAAGGTGACGGGTGACAGCTGTATACAGACTGTTGGCACAAGTGCAGTCGGTGAGCACCTTTCGTCTCACGTGTTCACACACCACACCAGACGATCACGCAATGCCAACCCGGGGCAGACACAAAATATGTATTCTGACTGGAGGAAATCCGCTGAGCTATGAAGCTCTTCTTTTCACAGATGTCCAGTGGGGGCACTTTGCAGTTTTTTCCTGGATTTTTTAGTTTGCGCATAGGCACTTGAAGATGTTTTCTTGATCATGTTTTTGTTTTTTGTTTGTTGCGGTTGCACCCGATTCAAGAATCGAATGGCTCACAGGGCTATACCAAATAAATGAAACTGAAAAAACACGATAGGAGTGCAAAGTATAGCAAAGACTCAGGATTAGTTTCAGCCACACAGACCAACAGACATTATTTATTTAACCCGGCTAAAGTATTTTCGCTCACTTAAGTCTTCCCTCGTATTTATTTCTACCAAAGTCAAATTGAACAACAGAGCGCCGGAGGTATCATTTAAATCGTGTTATACTTGCGTCCATTACCCCCTTGTACCATCTGAAGGTCACCATGGCAGATATATGGAAAGGGAGGATATAGGACATTTTTCCAGGGCCCAAACACCACAGTGACTCACGGGGGGGGGGGGGGGGGGAAACACGGCATGCATTTGTGTGTCTTTATGTGTGAGTGTGGGGTGAGTAAGAGTAGGGGGTGGGGGATGTTATATTCTGTTATCCCAGGAGCAAAGAGACTTAAATCCGACTCTGATGACAATCACCCACAGACGACAGGGACCTGACGATCGCCGGGGAGAAACTAAACCCAGACAGCGGCAAAGCTTGCTTGCTCCTAATCACATTTATTTTTCCGATAACTTACAAAGACGCCCACCAGCGCAGCAAAGAGCCAGAGTGCCCCCCCCCACCCCGCCCCCCCGGAGGATTAACGGAGATCAGAGGCCCAATTCAAACGAGGCTCAGGGCCATATAGGACGCTGTTAGTAGCCGATCGGCCCACTTTGTAGGCATCCAATAGGGCATAACGGTTCACAGAAGGCGATGGGCGCACGCTCGCTCTTCAGAGAGCCCCTCCTGTGCGTACGGCCTGATTTAGACCAATTCGTTCCGTGAAGCCCTCGGGCGAACAAACACGACTAACTCAGCATGCGGGGTTGATTAGCGCATCCTTTTGCTGTTACCCTGTTGCCAGTGTTTGTTTGTACTCATCTCGTTGCGATTCGCCCATTTGAGAGGCGCGGTTTGTGAACAAGCCGAGGTTTTTGGCCGCATCCAAACCGTCGTTGGGAAGTTTGACATCGAGCGGTGAATCTTGAGGCGTTGTAGGTGGACGTCTGCGCTTGACTTTGCGAGCGCTCAGACGATCGACGGCAATAACGGCGAAAGTAATAAAATGATAAAAAAAACACGCGCGGTTATATGGAAGGTTTTGTCAAATCCAATTATTTATTGAAAGCAAGCTGTGTGGGCAATTAGGGGAGAGAAGCGTTAATTAAAAAAAACAAGAATTAGCCATGTGATCCGAGCAGGATAAACTTCGTTTCAATGCGATTCCCCTTTTATTAAATTCTACTGCATCAATCAGACTCCTCCCCCCCCCCCCCAAAATGACACTTTCACAGGGTAAAAAAACAAAGGACGGATGAGTGCAGGGGTTATCACATGGCACTCTGAGTCCGGTGATCCGAGTTCCGATTCCCCGGCCATGGCTAACATCAGCGCGGGAGTGATATCTGAACTCTTCTTGGACACGACCGGTTTCACCAAGCGTGTATGAACCAGAGTGGTGAGGTATGGTGAAACAACCCACGTGACCAAAATGGTATGGGGAGGCCTTCATCTGGCAGTGGATGGACGAGAGCTGTCGGTTAAATTTTTTACGACGTGTTTTATTATTATTATCACTGAAATATAGCTGTGTGCAACAACAGCAACAGCTGCCATTCGCCAATAAGTGGCGGTGACGTCATCGCGGTGGCATGTGCCAGACGATGTGCACTATAAGGCCACGTGAAGTGTCGAGCGCCCGCTGGCAAAGAGGTCACGGGACAAACCCAGGTGCCATGGATTGACTGACTGAATGTGTGTACGCACACATACAGACACACATACACGCGTGGGCGTTGCACAATACGCGCTGGAAGAACTCAGCGCGGAGTGGGAAACCTAACAAAGCTCACCACGAGGTCCCCTAGAGCCGCTGCAAATTGTTATTATTATTTTTTGGAGCTTGTGCCATCCACAGTTTGTGTTGCTGCCACGAGGCACCACTTACAGAACGAAAAGCTGAGGGATTTGAGAACGTGGTCCACTCGCACTCCCGCTGTATAATTTATTGCGCGATTTTTCCCCCTTCTTTTTAGATCACGTCTGGTGGGCATCAGCTCTGCCACTGAAATATTGTTTTCAGTGAGTAGAAATAAGAATCAGTTCATTGGTGCAGCAGGGGAGGGAGGGAGGGGGTCGGGAAAAAGTGAACCTTTTTCGGTGGTTCCATACATCTTTATTACACAACGGCTGGCCGGGTAATCCATCTTAATTATTCTGAAAGGCCACGGAGCACATTGTAATAAAGACAGATGAGAGATTATGTTCTGGTCGAATGATGGAAGGAAGTCCTGTTATGGGGTGTAATGTTCCACAGCCTTCAGAGAATGAACTATCATCAGGCTGATCAGGGAGATGGCAATTCAAACAAAGGCTCCCGGCAGATATGTCACCATTGTGCGTCGCTCGCGCCCACTGCAAGTTAAACAGAGTCTCTCGTGCCGAAGATGGACAATGCCATCGTCAAGTTGACCATGCGAGCCACAACGCATCGTTGGAGCAGCCCTCAATGGTCGCACAAATATATATTCTGTAACATATGGATGCCATGTTCTCTCCACGTGGGTTTTATCACAGTCCACCGTGTTCAAGCAAGTGCGGGGGGACGGGACTCACCTCTGTTTGGCGGACCTGAGCCAATGGTGGAAATTCCACATACCCATAGCGATAATAACAATAACGATGTCCATTATTTACCCAGGAATTCAACTGGTGACGCCAGCCTAAACTCAGCCTACAGTTTTAAACTCAGACCTGAACTAAACAAATTTTTTTTATTTTACCAGGTAAGGCCCACTAAACTATATCCCTCTTTTTCAGAGGCGGCCTGGCCACAAATGATAGCTCAATGACGTGATAGCTTATCATCACGTGGAAATTTAGAGCAGCCGAATACTGTTAATGCATGTTTCTAAATGTGGAGGGAATAAACCGGAGGACCCAGACATAAATTCGCGCGACCAAGGGGAGGGAGAACATGCAAACTTCAAATAATATGCAGACATCAGGGTTGGGATCGAACCCATGTCCTCCTGTAAATCAAGCGAGGTAGTTAACATCTCGCCACCGTGACCCCCAACAACTAAAATCAGTTTGTGGCTTGCATATATATATCTGTTAACTAAAGCTACCTACATTCACTTTCATTGAGATACGTCTGCTAAAGAATGTGTAAAACAATGTGTGTGTACTCCATATACATATATGGGCTGTTGTCTTCAGGAGATGCGTCATATCTGAGGAGGCGATGACGTGCTGATATTAAGGGTCAGAGCTCAGAGGCATACCCTCATAAAGGAATGAAGGACAACAGAGATGGAGTGAGCGAGGGTGCAAAATATAACTGAGTTAAGTTGTGATCCCTTGACAACCGGGAGCCAAGTTTTTTTGGGCTTCAGCCCGCAGACATAAAACCAATTCGTGGCCGTAACAGCCCAGTGGAAAACCCTCTGGTCCTAAAAAAAAAAATCCCAGCCCATTACAACCGCCTGCATGGCACGATAAAAATCGTGGGCAGAGGCGGCGAGAGGTACAGATTTCAATTTACGTGTCCCCAGAGGGCCACGAACCATCGGCTGCATCTTGGGGGGGGAGGAAAAAAAAGAGACATTTTCTTACCTACGATTCGCAGTGTTCGCCATTAACTGGGTCATCTTTATTGCACTTTGTGCCGCTCGGAAATATGCTCGCACCAACGCCGCCGCATTAACGTCAGACGGCTGCATGACGGAAGCCGCGTGTCGCGTATCCCCCACCCCACCGCAAAAAATCCACCCACACAGCGGTGTAAGTAAACGCGGACGGCTCGACGCAGTTCAAAGGCGCTCTGACCGTGTCGTTTGCTTATTACGGCGGCGTCGAGAGCCGCGGGCGAGCCGTGCGCATCTCTTCTCCCCACCTTCCCCCCGCTGCACGCTGACATTTGTGGACGTTTTTGCGGGGGCCGTGCGCGACGGGGAGCTGGGTCGCGCTGTCGTGCGGCCGCTCGCGTTTAATGCCGATTCACTGTGCGCGTGCAGGTGCGTGCGCGCGCGTGCGCGCGCGTGTTGTGCGCGTGCACGTGGCGCGCGCGGGGCGTTAACCGCCGCGCGCGCCGCCGCTCCATTCCGTTGTTGTAAATTATGGATGGAAAATTAATAAGTAATACCCAGCGCATGTCGCAGTAATGGTTAACGCGTAACAGAATGAGATTTATGGGTACTCGCACCTTGAATGCAGCCGCCTTCGTGAAAATATTTTTACAGCAGAAACCCACCCCCCACCCCCCATGCAGGAATTCCGTGTCCAGAGTGGACGCCTTAAAGTCGTGTGCCAAACGAGCGGCTTTTCCACGCACAAATTACGGCCGCTGCATCGGCTCGTGCAAATCGTTGCGTTCCCGCACAGAAGCTACGAACGCTGTACGTCGAGCAAGAGCTGATGCCGTCAAAATGGATTGTGATGCTCCCCGCACGGCGATGTTGTTTTGTCCGTTGCTTTTCAAAACGCACGCTCGAAAGAACGAAAGATTTCGACAATGACTTCTGGCGTGGAAATATAAAAAGCAGGGCTCAGCTCTGCGTAATGAGTGTAATGAGTGTAATCGTCGCTGAGATAGATACACGTCGCGGTTTTTTGTTTAATTGGAGTCTAATAATAATGTGTTTGTGTATTGAAGTCACGTGCAATAAGTTGGCGAAACAAAACGAAATCATTGGCGAAGTTATAATTAGTTGGGTTAATGGCTGAGTGCACTAACTCCACCCCCCCCCCCCCTTTATACACATGACGATCTGACGTACAAGACTCCCCATTAAAATAAGAGGGCGAAACTACAGAGAAAACGACATTGTCATTCGGAGGCTCTGCAGATCTCCCACCATTTTCCGTCGATGCGATCACCTTCCTTCAGTCGGAGTATCAACATTTGTCAATGCACCTGTACATGGGGAGTGTGGGACATTATACAACTGTGGAAGCAGCAGCAGCAGCTACAGCAGATAAGAAGGAGAAAAAATTAACCCGTAAAAACAAAGTTTTTCACTATAAATCCTTTATATGCGTGGCGGCTAGAGTCCTCTCGTCCTTTGGCTTGAGATGGCTGCCACGTATGGGTCATATGATTGTCTGGCAGCATTAAGCAATTGGTAATTAAATATATATTTCTTTTTCTCTAAACAGTGTAAAATTTTGGAATTTCTTTTTTCACGAAATTGCATTGTCATGCACAACGAGTCTGTGTGCAAAATGTCAGCTCGATTGGATCCCGGGAAGTGGGTTAAAAAACGACCGAAAGATTTGCACGGTCCTAAGCAAGCAAGCGAACTTAATATAAAGGCTTTAAAAAGAAGCGACCTCCCATTTAATTATCTCAAAGTTCACTAACGAGTGCCCGAGCCGTCCGTTCGCTAACGAGTGCCCGAGCCGTCCGTGCCTCGCGCGGGGGGCTCTTCGCCCCTGCTCGTGTCAGCTGAACAAGCACTCCGGCTGCAGAGCGGAGACAGCGGCGAGGTACCCTGCGAGACCGACGGCGCCGTGAAGCGGTCGCATGTCGAACCCCCAAAAAGAACCCCCGGGGGGGGGGGGGGTGAGCTTTCATTACGCGGCTTAGCGCGGAAGCTCGTCTGTTCTGCACACGCGGGGCGGCTCCCATCACAGACGTCGCTCCGGCAACGCGCGCGTGCCGGCGTCACTTCTGTCGGTTGTTTGGAAGCGACGGTGCTGAGTCGCGTGCGTGTGCGTGCGTGTGTGCGTGTGTCCGACAGGCGAGGCTGCGTTGGCTGGGTCATGTAGCCCGCATGCCCGATCACCGCATGCCCAACCAGCTTTTGTTCGGCCGGGTCGAGGGGGCTAAACGGGCGCGGCACGGGCTAGAGAAGAGATGGAGTGACGTGGTACAGGAGGATGTGGAGCTGAGTGGACTTGCCGATGACTGGTACCAGCGGTGTCAAGATCGGCCTCTGTGGAGGAGGCTCGTGAAGAACGCTACTGGGCAGTTGGAGGCAGTCGCCCTCCAACAACAACAGAGAGCGGAGGAGCGACGCTCACAACAACGAGCGGAGCGCCGGGTGGCTAAAGCACAGCAAGTTGGCACAGTAGGGGGCATAGGTGGTGCATCAGCCAGTCATCTCAGTCATCTCAGTCAGTCGACCTGTGGCACCTGGGTCTGCCCCGTGACCTCCTGCCAGCGGGCGTTCGACACTTCACGTGGCCTCAAGGTGCACATGGCCTGACACAAGCGTCGTGGTGACGTCACCGCCACTTAGTAACGAATGACGGTTGTTGTTGTGTGTGTACATGTTGAATGTCAATTTGCACCGCGCGTAGCCAACCGCAATAACGGAGGTGCGGGGAATTGACAAGAGACTGGACGCAAAAAGCAGTTCTAAAAAATAAAAACGAGTGTTCAATCGAGGTGATGTAAAAGTGCATGGCCCCAGTGGCTTCCTAATATCGTAAGAAAGAGCGTTCCAGACGGCCCAGCAGAAGCGCATCCGAATGCGCGCGGCGCGGTGACCGACTTTGTTCGACGGCCAGCCAAAAGCCGCCGCAAGGAGATGGGCCGAGTTCGCGTGATCATCGTTTATGCCCCCTTGACGAGATCAGCAAGTTATCGTGGTTCATCTGCGGCAAGAACTTTGTGTGTGATGACTGCCACCTCATTATGTCTACGTTGTGCAACTGGAAAACAATGCAGCTCGGCGGAAATGGTCGGATCTTGCAGTACCCGTCACGACACGCGGTGCACGCTGCAGCTTGGTAATGTTTTTTTGCCAGACGTCCCGTAAAGTGGTGACTTGCAATGATCGAGCCTCGTTCATATACCACCCTACACGCCACCGCGTTGGCTATGTCACGACTTCACCGTGGTCGAATGTGCTCCCAAGAGCCCTGATATGAAAATCACAGGGCCCGACTGCATTTTTGCACGCGGTAATCCAACGACAGATCTTGGTCTCGACCCGTGCCATGAGCCCCCTCCGCTTTGAAAGCGAAGCGATCGACGTGCACCACTCTCCAGCCGCCACGAGGATGTCTAAACTGCGGTTAACTTTGCAACAACAACAACATTCAAAATAAACGCTACGTTAATTGGTCACGATGTTGTCACGCTCTCGCGATTAAGGGCCCCGGGGTTTTGTTTGTTTTACGCCTGCAAAGGTGGTGGTGGTGGTTGTGGTCGAGGCATCCCCCGTCAAAGCCGCTTAACGCCAAGGCCTTCACATCGGCGCGCAAATAGCCCTTAATCGTACGTGCTGCTCAAACAACACAATTGCAAGCAGTGTGGCGTGCCGGGGTGGGACGGGGGAGGGGACGGAGGGGGAAGTGGCCAAAAAAAAAAACCCAACGAGACGTTATAGAATGACCAAACGCGATGCAAGGTGGGGGATGTAACGATGCGTTGGCTCATCGATCCACATTGATTTACCGCTCCGACAGTTACGCGCGGCGAATAGTGCGCATGAGAAGCAACGATTTAGGCAGCGATGAGCCAACGTTACGCTTGGGCCGCTGGAGTAAACAAAGTCATGTAAGAGACGGCAACGAAAAGAGTGGAAACAATGCGAACAAAAAATGTTCTGAACGAAAAAAACTAAACCCAAGACGAAGGAATTTATTGGTGAATCAAATGGTAACCGTCGTTAGTAGGTGGGTTGGCGGGGTGAATCGACGCTTATTTACTTGTAAAATAACACCAGCCCAATATTAATCATATTTCAGAAAACCTTTGTACTGGTAGTAACCTCCTGGTTACACCAGCCCACAGGGGATTATTGTGTCCGTCGTGTAGGGAGGAGCTGGGTGGGGAGGGTGGGGCTGGGTGGGGGGTGGGAGGGGTGGGGCTGGGTGTGGAGGGGCTGGTCACCCCGTGGTGCCTTTATAAAACTCAACGTTTAACCTACTCACGCCGGCTTGTGCCCGCCCTCACAGTCGGGAATATTTTCGGAATACACCACGCCGCCGTTGACCTTGGCCATTGACCGAGCAACCCAACGTTATTACCAGCTCCCTCCGCAGGAATGTGTTTTAAAACAAAAAAATGTACTCCTAAGGCAAAGCGATTATCACGATCGAAATGCCGTTGATGTCACCACATCGCGCCGCAGATGACACCGGTTAGAGAGAAAATGACGAAAGGGTTCGTGTTGGGTCGATATCACGAAAGGTGGCTACAGAGTTGAGGAAGTGGCCAGGATTGCATCGTCATGGGCCCGCTATATTACACCGAGCAATGGAGGGCTTTCTTTGCAAAAGGAAGGAGCCATTTGGGAGTTGAAACGGGCTGTTTCGGGCAGAAGTGATGACGTGAAGCGGCATTAACTCACACGCTTATGCTGCTCTGCGTTACATTAGGCCACTCTATGCATACAACATGCATTCTCATATCCCGTGCCTAATGAGCAGTTTACTCATTGAAAGCAAATACTTCAGCAAAAGTAGAAACAAATTGCAATTACATGTTTCTTTGTTATTAACCGAGTTGTTTTTTTTTACATTTGAAAACCACTTTAACAAACGCTCGTGGCGTCCGCTGATCAATCGTGTGCGGCTGCAGACTCGTTAAGTGTGAGCGCTGATTAAAAGTTAAAATGTTTTCTTCTTCGTCTTCTCTGCAACCTGCTTAACAAGCATCTCGTTAAAGAAGACATCACACAAACAGCACAACGAGCTCAGACCAGGCTCAAAGTCCCCGATCCTCCTTCTGGGATCGCGCTCATTCGAGCACCCGAAACATCGCACCTCCTGCCTTTGACGATCTTCAAGGACACCGGGTGCAAATCATCAACCGCACCCATCAACACGAATGGAGCGTTAAAGACACGAGGCCGTGGTGCGAAAGTGGGCCACGCAACCCAAACTTTGGACCACGTCGCACACCGCTGTGGTTGGCGCTCCTTCAATGTGTGAATATAGCAGAATGACACGGGCTCTCTCCTGAAGCCCTCTCGTGGCAAGCAGGCCTCGACATTGGCATTTAGCGCCCAGACATATTCTACATGGTCGCCGTACGCGAGAGGAGAATAGCTCAGACCAGGCGAGCGTCCTTCGGTGCAGAGTACGAATCATTTGACGCATTCCGCTGTCCGCTTCGGAAAACAAAACAAAAAACAAATTCACGCGCGCCGCAGACACTCCGATATTACAGACGCATTAACACCGCTCGCCACTTACGCCTGACGGGAGACAACAATCCCGCATTCAAAATTGCCCCTTTGTTGCGACACGGGCGCCGAGCGCAGACGTGATTTATTTTGACTCTGCGAGCCCAATCACTCCCCCCCCCCTCTTCGCCCCGCACACTTTGATGAACGCTGAAATCGTCAAACATTGGACGCTTTTTTAGATCTTCGGCAGGCGAGTTGCTGACCGATTTGCGCAGAGTTTTGGGTGAATGTTTCCTGCGTATGTTGTTGGCGTTCTCTGCGAGGGGGGG
>CM025627.2:8657633-8681347 GCA_014621495.2 Entosphenus tridentatus
TGTAGCGTGGCCTGTAGTGGACGCATCTGGTCTGCAGCGTGGCCTGTGGCGGACGCATCTGGTCTGTAGCGTGGCCTGTAGTGGACGCATCTGGCCTGTAGTGTGGCCTGTCTGCCTCGATGGGCACGCGCCAGGTTGTGAATAGAGTTCGGACACTCTCCACACGGGATATCACGGGACAGACGAACAGCATTCGTCTGTTTTGTTTTGCGGTTTTTGCTTTCCACTGTCTGGCTTAAATATTGTGCCTCGTTGCCACTTTTTTGGGAATTCTCACACACACACTGACACGCAAAGACAAAGTTCTCCCGTATAGCCTGTAGCAGACTGTTGGAGCAATTGCTGTTGACTAGCACCGGTGAAGGACAGCACCACGCCCGGCCGCCTTTGTCGCCCTAGTGGCAATGTTTGCACATCATGCAAGGTAGTCATTTGAGGCTGAGTCGACCTAGAGGATGCCGGGGACCTGTTCAGATAATCGTCACTGGCGTCGGCCATGAGCGGAAAGCGAACTCGGGAAGCTGGGTTCGTAGACGTGCGCGCTAATCGCTACACTACCGTCTTTGTCTACAAAGACAAGACAAAGATCCCCCATATAGCCTTTACAGACTGTAGGGGCAAGTGCTGTTAGCGAGCACCTATGAAGGCCGGAACGGTACACGAGGGGGTGGGTGTCCAGCACCACGCCCGACCGCCTTTGTCTCTCCAGTGGCGATGTTTACACACCGCACCATGTACTCATTTGAGGCTGAGTTGACCTAGGGGAGACCCAGGACCGGTTCAGATAATCGTCACTGGTGTTGGCCGTGAGCGGGAATCGAACCCGTGTCGTCGGGTTCATAGCGAAGCGCGCTAACCGCTACACCACCGCTCCCCACTACAAAGACACACACACAGACACACACACAGACACACACACACACACGGTCTGTTTACTCCAGCTCCCCGAAGCACGAGTCATAACACCACCCATGCAAACAACCTTCACAGCAGGGAGCATTAATGAATGTCCAGGCGAGGACGGCTGGTCTGTTGACATTTGTTGTTTACCTTCATTCATTTATTGTATTCTTACTCAGCTCTCACAAACGAACGGGGCGGCTCTTTCAAGGCCATCGCTGTGAACGTTTATCCCAACCACCTCAACTGCCCCCCCCAAACCCTGCCCTTCTTGTCTCCCCCTCACACCTCAGTTAATGACTTTTTAACAGAGCCATTTAGAACGATGGCAGTTGGTGTTGAGGGTGGGGGAGGGGGTTTTGGTCAATGCGTTTCATGGCTGCTCTACCTCACCGTGAACCCGGGTCAGACTGCGAGTGCCAAAGGGAGTCAACCGGTTCGCTGCTGTCCGTTGGCACACGGTGCCGCTGACCCTGATCTTCTAGTTGTGCACGACGATTCCATGCGCGCGTCATTGCGTACAGATCGTCTCTCTCCCGTGGAATAATTTGTTTGTTTGTTGACAAACCTCGTGTCCAACCTAATTTTTTGGGGGGATTTGGTTAGTTAAAAAAAAATGTCATCACGGTTGTTGAACACGGGCCCAAAAAGTCCAAAGGTAAAAGAGGTCATCAAAAAAACGGCACCATTGAACGTGGTTTAGATAGGACTCGAATTGTAAATGGTGTGGGTTTGCTCTCCAACACACCGGTGTGCTGAACTCGTAACGAATTTGCACGTTTTGTTTACGTGAAAAACCTCACTAATTGGCTGTGTCGAGTGCTGGTAGGTTTAATGACACATTTATATTTACGCGATCTAACGCAAAAAAAAACATCTCTCGTGTGGAGATTAGATAATGGATGACACGTTTCCGTGTCTTTAAATGAGCAAGGTTATACGAACTATGCGAAAGAGACAATGGGAGAGGTTCTACATAATGGTGCAGATGCTGAGTGCCGTATGAACGTTTTTGCGCGGCCAGACGTGATTGCTACCCACAACCACCCCGTGTGTGTGTGCCCTGCCGGCCTTCATAGGTGCTGACTAACAGCAATTTGCCCAACCAGTATGTAGCCTATGGGGGGGGGGGGATATTTGTATTTGTTATGTATTAAATATGTAGTGGGTTCACTTGAGAGACACACTTGACTTAGGAAGCTACACGTTTATTATATTACCACAACGGGGTAACTACATAAACGTAACAATGTGATAACTATATAGTGGTAACCACCACGGGGAAACTACATAACCGGGTCAGGTCAGTTAACACACTGCCTGACCCACGATGCCGAGCGTGAAGACCGAAGAGACGTATCACGGCGGGTGCCATTCCAGTAGACAGCCTCGATCGGACCTCGGGACCTCCCTTTTATGCCCATCAGCGTGGCCTGGCTCCGTCTCGGCCACACCCCCTTCTAGAACTCACCAGAAGACTCTGGGCCTTACATCACATGTCCCTTCTGTCATCTTTGGCCCACATTCTTACCCTGTCCTGTCACGTGCCCTTGCCAGCCAATCGGGCTGCTACGTCCTCAAATGCTCTCTCTGCCCGCCGCTAGAACCATGCTCCTTAGGGACCATTTACCATGGCATAGCACATCCTAGGGCTAATTACACTCCAGTTCTCCTCTATAAGTAACTAGCGCTGGGCGCCATCGTGACCCAATATACGTCACTACATCTCCATATATATAAAAGGCAAAGTTGTGATTATGTGTGTCTGTTCAAAATGTTTAGCGTACTTCCCGACATGGAACAAACTTGAAATTTGCCATGTGGGTACTTTCCAGACTGTACACCATGCAAAAATTATAAAAATACGCTTTTTTTGGGGGGAGGGGGAGCTCAATAATGCATATATTTTTTGCACGGCAAGTGAGCTGTGACGTCACATCTGTCACGTGACCCGCGCATGTGGAAGCGTAACGCATTGTAGTGTAGCGGTTAACGCTACGCTGCGCTACGAACCCGGCGACCCGAGTTCGATTCCTGCTCACGGCCACCACGACCGGTGACGACTATTCGGACCGGTCCTGGGTCTCCCCTAGGTCGACTCAGCCTCAAACGAGTAACTGGTGTGGTGTGTGAACATCGCCATTGGGGAGACAAAGGCGGCCGGGCGTGGTGAATCCAAGTCCCGGACGAAGCCGGGTAGTAAAGCTAGTCTATAATAAATCATTGATCGATATGAGGCGCTCTTCATATTGACTTTTAGTGGCACTCCACAGGAGGCAAATTACTTGGTTCACTTATATGTGAAGCTCACACACACATATATACCTGAGCTTCCCATATATAAATGTGAAGCTCACATTTTTTCAATGTTTTCCTCTCCAAAAGCACTTTATTGAAGCAACGGAATAGAGCAGGGCAACGAAAACCACTTCCAGCTGAGTCTGGTCTCATTTCACAGGCACCAGTATAGGACCACACAGTCTTAAACCATAGCAACTAAAACACAACACGAATCCATTTGAGGGAAGAGGGGGAATCAAATGGACACAGCGAAATGAGCCCCGAGAGTAGTCCTGCACGGCCAGCTCGATCACGGCTCAAAAGAAAATGTTTTGATCTGGCCTCGAAAGTCAGCGGTAGAGCGAGCGGCTCGCAATCAGTGGGCGCCCTGGTGTCGAGATGTTGACTACCTCGCCTGGTTAACGGGAGGTCGTGGGTCCGATCCCGACCCTGACGCCTGCTGTATATTTGGAGTCTGCATGTTTCTCTCCCCATGGTCGCGTGGATTTTTCTCCAGGTCCTCCTATTTCCCCCTGCACATTTATAATTAATGTGCCTTTTCAGTATTTTGCTGCTATAATTTTGTACCTGATAAGCCACTTCGTTGATCTATCAATTGTGGCCAAGTTGCTTCTGAAAAAGAGCTAAATAGCTCAGTGGGCCCTACCTGGTAAAATAAATTATTTTATAGTTTAGTTTTAGGTTGTGATTTCAAATAATCTTCTCTCGAGGGCCGATACAATAGGTACTACTTTGCGGGGAAATCAGCAGCGTGTGTACGTATGCTGACCTTCTTTCGCGCAGTGCATAGCCAACAGTGCTCATCGGTGGTTGTCCTGTGAATAAACGTGACCCCGTCATCGGAACATGGAATTTCCGCTCCTGACACAGGTCTGTATGCACGAGACGATCACCATCTCAATACGCATTTCGGCAGGAAATCATTTAGAATGTTTTTTTTAATAACAGGTGATGTCCCAGGTAATGGCCCTTGTCGTTTGTCATTTCCCGTTACATTGCCTATGATATATATATATTTTCGAGTTGACGGATGATTGTTTTAGAATTTTTGTTATTCGAGTCAATGCACCACTGCCAACACAGTATCACAGTTTTTTTTGGTATATGAAGAGTATCGTATGTAAATACTTTCAGCGTTCAGAAAGACCCTTCATTCCATTAAGACCTTTAGGCTGACCCTTATGAGTGAACCCAATTGTCCTCCAGGATGTAAATCCTGGGGGCCCAAATTATAATATGCAGCTTTTTGGATTTCTCTCATCACGACTACAGACACGGCGATATTCATGCGAAGTTTAATCTTCGTTTCTCGCCTCTTCCAGGACGTCTCCCAAGTGTGGAAGAGTAGGCCAAATATCCTCCAGAGGGTCTCTCTCGAGCCCCCCCCCCCCCCCCCTAGTGTAGGCCCTTCCGCAATCAATGGCTTGAGCAAGCAATTGTAGGGCTACATCTTTATCACCTGCACATTATTATTTCTGCCCCTTCTCGAGCGTGAGTGAAATGAACGACACGTAAGCCACTCAGTCAGTCACAATCATCTACATAATGATACGTGGTCGTAAAAATAAATCCTGTATATCATTTCGAGAAGATAGTTGCGAGTTATATTTGCTCTGGCCTCACCGATACGTGTGCTCTCTCTCTCTCTCTCTGCCCGGACCAGCGGTCGCACTGCCATTCAGCGTCTCGACAGCTCCGCGACGCTTCAAAGGAACGGAAACAAAAAAGGGCAGGAGAAAGTCGATTGAGACCCCGCACGACAGCCTCGCGTCACCATCGGGCCACTTTGATGGAAGTGTGAGGCGGGCGCCCTTTTCCAGAGAATGCAGAATTTGACTTTGTGTGATCGCTCCATCGGGCGCAAACACGAAGGAGATCAGTGGAAGCCACGAGAATGAAAAGCGGTCAAAGGAGTCTATTTATAACCCCCCCCCCACCACCGACAATCTCCCCTCCACGATCGGCCGCGTGCGCTGTCGCAGAATCGAGGAGGTTTGTCGGGTTAGGAGCGTGCGTTTCAGTCCGGGCGAATGCATCAATGGGGCACAAAGCAGAGGAGATGAGTGAAGGCGACAGCGACGCGGTCCACAATAAACAGATTTCACCACAGGCGTTGGCGAGTGGCCAGACACTGCACTGCGCGCGCACGCGGTCACACGCTTGCACGATGGCACGGTCGCACCATCACACGATCACGTGATTGCACCATCACATGATCACACGATCGCACCATCACACGATCACGTGATTGCACCATTACACGATCGCACCATCATATGATCACGTGATTGCACCATCACATGATCACACAATCGCACCATCACACGATCACGTGATTGCACCATCATATTATCACACGATCGCACCATCACATGATCATGTGATCGCACCATCATATGATCACACGATCGCACCATCACATGATCACGTGATTGCACCATCATATGATCACACGATCGCTCCATTACATGATCACGTGATCGCACCATCACATGATCACACAATCGCACCATCACATGATCACGTGATCGCACCATCATATGATCACACTGTCGCACCATCACACGATCACGTGATTGCACCATTACACTATCGCACCATCACATGATCACACGGTCGCACCATCACATGATCACGTGATTGCACCATCACATGATCACACGGTCGCACCATCACGTGATTGCACCATCACACGATCACACAGTTGCACGTTCGCACGATCACATGATGACGTGATATGCTACGGGCGCCGTGCTGTTAAACTGCTTCATGACGCTCGTTACGATGATCATCATCGTCATGATCATCGTTATCATAATACTTTTCATCGAACACGATATATTATTTTGTATCGACACATCCTTGGGACAAGGCGCAGATGGGGCAGACAATACTGGAGCGGACGGGCAGTAGCCAGGGGATAGACGGAGTTGCAAATTGGCCATGGGTGGCCTACTTTCATGCACCCACCTATCAGCATCTCCGAGGCAGGGGATGAAGGCCTCCCCAAACCGTCATCGTCTCTCACGGTTATGGGATGCAACAGTCTGTCCAGCTCTGGCACATGAGCTGAATTCATTATTCCATCTCCACAACGGACACCCTTACGGGCGTGTTCCATCCTTTGGCGAAAATGTAACATAACATGTTAATATCAGGAGTATAATTCCTTTAAAAAATACAAGAACGCAATTACAGAAGAGTGATGATTTGATCCCATAATAGAGTTGCCAGAGGAAAATGGATTATATAATTTTTATGTTTTTCATTGGCTTCTCATTCTAAGATGATTGCACGGCTTTGAGAGACGTAAGTACATCTAATTGTCGGTTTGTAATGCTTCGCAGCGTGAAATGTTCTTCTGATTGTGTTTTTTGCGTGTGTTCTATTTGTGATGCATATTTTCTTAGGCGAAGAAGTAACTGCTGTCTCCCACAGCGACTCAAAGAGCTCTTTACCCAGGCCAGATGTCGGTACAGGTTTTAGAATACAACACAGTGTGTGTTTTTATGTTCAGTGAATAAAGAAAATTTATACAAGAATAAATTAATTATGTTTTATTCACAGCTTCCGTAAAGAGAAAAAAAAATGTTCGAGGCTTCGTTTATTATATTATCCAAGAGGGTAAAAGGATCCACGAAGTGTCAGCAAACTCCATAAATTTGACACGATTTAACCACCACCGCCAAATGGAATCGAAACAATTTCCAAGCTGAGTTATACACTGAAATGAAAAATACGTATTTTATATTCAGTACAAAGTAAACGGAAGGCCAATATATCTCTACGCCGCGGGACGATACTTTATAAAATTGGTAAACCGGGTATACTTAGGCGTGAAAAATGTTATGATGAATTCGTGTTTTTAGAAAGATGACTGCCACGATTCCAGATGAGCGAAGGACCCAATAAATAACGCTGCAATTACATTAAAACAAAATATTCTAAGCAAGCAAATATTACAGATCTCTTTTCTCTCTCTGTAAAAAAACAAAAAAACATTGCAGACATCTGATACAAGTGGATGAAAACAAGAATATTCACTTCCCCCTCTGTGTTGAGTTAACAACTCTTATCATGGTGTAATTCCAACACGAGGCTGCCAGGGTCGGTCACAATTTACGCACACCGGCACACCACATTCAGTATACCCCTCGCTATGAATCAGAAGCATGATCTGCATTCATACTCAGGCGGAAAAGGGATGGGATTTGATTTCTGGGTAAGGGGAGGGGATGTCAAGGAATGGTGATGATGGGAAAAGGGGCGGGGCGAGGTTAGTAAGGGAGGATGTTGAAGGTTTAACTGGTAGGAACCACCTGGTTCCACCAGCCCACAGGGGATTATTGTGTCCGTCCGTCCGTCGTGCATCCAAAAATGGGAGGGGTCGGGCTGGGTGGAGAGGGGAGGGTGGGGAGGGGCTGGGTGGGGAAGGTGGGGAGGGGCGGGGTGAGGAGGGGAGGGCGGGGAGGGGTTGGGTGGGGAGGGTGGGGATGGGTGGGGGGTGGGAGAGGTGGGGCTGGGTGGGGAGGGGCTGGTCACCCCGTGGTGCCCTTATAAAACTCAACGTTTAACCTACTCACGCCGGCTTGTGCCCGCCCTCACAGTCGGCCATATTTGCGGAATACACCACGCCCTGGCCGTTGACCCTGGCCATTGACCGAGCAACCCAACGTTCCTACCAGCTCCCTCCGCAGGAATGTGTTCAGGACGAGGCCAGGAAGGAGTCGAGGGATTCGGTGTTCGAGTCGTTTTTTTTCATCGATGTCCAGTAGCTATGGCCAAGGCTACGAGTAAAATGCCTCGCTCCGGCCCGTCCAACCACCGTGACAATTCGTAAGTGACAAATTAAGCCCCGACTCTTGTCAAGGAAAGACTAATGGTGTTGTGACGCATTGATTAATCGATATTAATTGATTCTTAAGCCTCACGATGCATGTGATTTGAACGACGTGTTTAAGAATGAACGTAAATATTTTTTTGATTCATGGGAATTATATAGCATTTGTATGATAAGCTCAGGGTGCATTGAGGATAATGGGGTCGAGGATAACATTGTCGAGACAAGACGGATGGAAAAACAAATATATAGAAAAAATACAACAGATTGTGAACTAACGAGACAATCATGAATCAATAATTAATTATATAAAGTGATGACGATTTATCGAATTACTGGTGGGTACATGGTTGGTGAATCGCTGCACACATAGTATTGTTACCTCCAGGACATCTGTGAAAAATAAATGTTAAACAAGTATAAATTAATTATTTTTGATTCAGAGCTTCCAAAATGAAAACACTCGTGAGATCCTTTGGAGAAAAAAAAAACAAGTTCGAGGCTTCGCTGACAATTATCAAGATGTCAAAAAGACCCACGAAGTATTAGCAAATTCCATAAATTGAACACGATTTAACCACCACCGCCAAATGGAGTCCAAACAATATCCAAGCTGAGTTTTACATTGAAATGAAAAATTCGTATTTTATATACTGTACAAAGTAGCTCATCGGATTCCTCCGGTCGAAATAAAGATTCTGTTACGAACGATCCAGGAGAAGACACCTGCTTTTCGCACTGCTGGGTTATACAAAAGGTTTCATTGTACAAAGCTTAGCCATGAAACCTCGAAAAAAAATGTGTGCGCGCAATTTCATGTTATTACCTCTCAACTGTGCCCTCAAGAGCCAGGGTACGAGGCAACTAAATTAACATATGGGACCCCTCCTGTCCCATCAGAAGAGTGTTGTGAGAATGGCCCCAGATGATGACACCGGTATCTTTAATACGCTTCTCTTACCAAAAACTAAAACGTCCTCCTCCATGCACTTGTCAGTAAAATTATTAAATCTACGCTGCATAGCATTCACCGGGAAGCAGCGTTGATGTGGGAGGGGAGCAGTGTTGCAGTGGCGAGTGGCACCGCGCTATGGACCTGGTGACCCGAGTTCGATTCCTGCTGCGGCAAACGTGACTCGTGATATCCGAACTGCTCATAGTTCTCTCTCTCTCTCCAGAACCTCCATTGCCTAATTGACCAGCATGGCGAAGTATGGTGCGATAACTCTCATGACTAGCACGGCATGGGGGGGGGGGTGTTCACAAGCAGTCGATTTTACAAGACTGAACATTATTATTATTTTTGTATAATTGCATACAAATGTTTAATCCTCAGAACAAGTTTTGAATTAATATAATTCAGTAAAACTCAAATTTAGTTGATGATACTCTCGGGTTCTTTCTGACCTGATCAGGTGACCTGATGACGGACGCTTGTGTTGCGACCGAAACGTCGTGTTCTTTTATTATTTTTTATATCTACGTGACTTTACCCAAAGAACCAGAGAGTATCGTATCCTGTAGTCACGAAAGCTTCAAATCAAGATAGTTCATGATAATTATGTTATTGGGTATCTGCAGGCATTGCTGAGCAGGTTAAACCCATCCACAAACAGCACTTGACAACGTGTATCGTAGTGTTTTGACATGTTGTGACCTGACCTGGCCATCATGAACTCCTGTGCCGCCCACAGTAATTAGGTGTAAGCTATAATCGGGTCATATTGGCTACGTAGACAGTGACCTAGGCATAGCCCAATTATTTACTCACGAAAACTCCACTGAGTCTCGCAGTTATTTTTGCAGGAGGTGTCTGCAATGGCGTGTGGGCATGTGTGGTCAAATAGTATTTATGAGTGAGCGGCTTAATATGGGAGGGAACCAGAGCACCTGGAGAAAAAAACCCTTGTAAAAAAGAGACAGCATGACAATTGACGCGGCAATCTTCTGGCCACTTTCTAGCCCCAGGCCTCCAACACGTGGCAAGCCTGGTCGCCTCTGGTGGTCACCAGACTCGAGCCTGCTTGGCTTCCGAGAGCCGATGAGAGCGGGCAGATGTAGCACGATTTGGTCGTATACAAAATGACCCGTGCCGTCATCATCTACCATCTGCCATGAGCAACCCTCTGCTTGAAGCAGGCCTCCCAAAGCCTTCGCGAACTCACGGTCCTGTTCCTGTGACATCTGTGCTATCATTTACAGGTAAAATGAAACCCCGTCTCATTTCTTGCAGACTTTTAATTTCTCAAAGAACAGCATTCCAAAAGTTTATCCACTCCACATCAACGTCTTGATCCACATACTCGAAGGATGAATCCGCCACGATGACATTTCCTCACTACCAACGGCACCGAACTCCTCAAGAACTCACGTCAAGGCCACGCCGCGTTAAAGAGGTAAAGACGCAACGAAAGGTCAAATGTGAGCACGCGGAACCGAACTGACTGACGCTAAATGGCATTGGCGAGGAAGGAAGGGCTGGCCGTGGTGACGTGGCGCTCACCCCAGCGGGCACGCGGGACGGTTCGAACATCCCCAACCACGAGGTTGCAAGTACAATTATGCCGCATTTCGCCGTGCCATTCTCTCGCGGGCGATTCACCCCCTCGAGTCGCTTAGCCCTCTCTGTCACGTCACCCGCGAACTTTGGCGACAGCATCGGGTGATGTCAAAGCGCGGATGATCGGGAAGGCCGAAAGCAACTTTGTCGAGAACCCCAACTTTGCCGGATCAGGTGACGAGTGTGAGCGAGAGCCGTCACTGGGGTACAACGGCGAATCGGGGCGACCACCACCGCGCTTTGGGTTGCCCCACGGTATCACATGTCACACTTACGATTTAGTTTGAAGGTATCGCGAGGCCCACACACGGTGAGTCTGCACTCCCACCATTGACGGCCCTGCGTGTGACCGATGGAATTTTAGTGGAAGCAAAATAAAATAGCTTTTCTCAACTAAGCAAATATAATACATTTTCGTAAAGGTACAGCCGTGCTTCAAGTTAGAGGTAGCTCTTAAAGAGAGGGAATATTGGGTACTTTCCCACGCTGGCCATATGTCTCGGCAGACGTGGGAGTACCCACACTTTACCCTACCATATGCAATCTGCCTATCGACTAACTGCAGCGTACCCATTAATACTGCTGGTTGGACAGAGGCGGGGCCATGTAGGAATCGTGTCCATTGTTTCACACTGGCCCAGAATGTATACAGTCAGGATCTTCACGTGACATTAAAAAAACAACAATCGCGCATATCCAAAGAATGTGGCTCCTGGCAATTTGGAAATGACACAAGACTCCCATACATCCTTAACCGCTCAGTTGTCATACATACTCAAGTGGAAAGTCGTTTCTCCCTGCCCTTAGAACAAGGGGCACAGACACACATTGTGGGAATTTGAGGGTGACCTTCTAAGCAAATGGTTGCCAGTAGTTATTGGTGAGATTACAGATAAGGTTTGTGAAGTATGTCCCTCCCTCCCTCCTCTCCCCCAATTTCACAGATGGGTAAGAAGCGTACTACACCACTATAATTATATTACATCTACACGAATGCTGGCTATAGACTCAGTACTGAGCCTATCGTTCATGTGTATTCAAAAGCTTTCATCGTCAGCATAATCAGCATTTGTCACCTTCTGGAAGGGAACACAAAATAGAGGCATGGGTGTGAAGTAGAATAGGGGCTGTTAAGAAAACGGAAATACTGAGAGACCCAAGCCTGGAATTAGCCCAGCACACAATTCAAGGGCGCACCAAGGAACATTGTCCTCCCCACCACATTGTTGCATGAACATTTCACCGGTTAAAATTCATCTCGAGAAGTCATCAAACACCGTAGTCTCACGTCATCTCGAACGTCATTAAACTTCGTTGGCGGCACACATCACCTCGCCGCACCGTGCCGCATCAGTCGAGCGAGGTTTGTGCGAATATTTTCTTCTTCTTCTTCTGTCGCGTGACCAACTTGCGTCGGCTGCCTCTCGTTGCGGCTAGGCGAGCAATGGGGGCCCCATTGGCGAGACGTTCCAATTTGTCACGAGCCTCCCGTAATGAGGGCGGGAAGCTGCCCGGTCGTGTCGGAGCGCGAGTGCTGGGCGATGCCATATTCTGCTGCTGCTGCTGCTGCTGGATGTGAAAAAAAAGCTTCTTGGCTCATCGGATTCCTCCAGTCTAAGTTTAGATTATGATTGTGATTCCCTTGCCTCGTGGTCGTGAACTCACGGCCGCGTGTAAAGTGGCCAATCCGAGATAAATAAGTAAACAAACTTGTAAATACATAACATCGACAAATAAATGAGCTAACAGATTCAAAAAGAAAGAGATGAAACACTCTTTTGCAAGTTGCCCAAACGATGATTATGAAATCCCTTCGAGTGTTTGAGTCGTTATATTTTAATGCTTGCGTGCGTTCATAATTTAAAATATTCTCAGTGGCAATCCGACGCAACGTTTTAATCAGGATGTGAACCAAACAAAGAAATAGTGACAGTAAAAAATACCCCCCTAAACTTTCAAAGGCTTTTGGCTATTTCATCTGCTTTTTAAAATGCAGATGAAATTCATATTTGTTTTTACACATAACGATAATAATGATGGCGAGGTAATTAAAGCCACGGTACGTAGCACAACACAAACGAGCACAATAAAATGCGGTTTAATGAAATGCTATGATTGAGGCTCAGCCATTACCTGCTCAGGTCACCGCGGTGCAGATATTTCCCTCAAGCATTCATCATTCACATCATATCATTAACACCATCACCGGTTATTTACGGCAGCAATTTTACCATTCTTTTTTTCCCCTCCCTCCCGACTTTTTCAATTATATTGAACTGACAAACATTTAAACGGATGGCTACACTTCAATATATATACCACAAATGTATTTCATATATATATCTCTCTGTGTGCCGAAATAAATGTGTAGCTTTTTTTTATTCCATTCGCCTTCATTTCTCTATGTATATTTAACGTTTGTATTTTGTCATCATAATCATTTCCCGTGATGGCAAGCATAATTGAGCAATGACCACACCTTCTGTTATGAGACCCTCACAGCTATGAGCACGGGTTCAGTTTTTATCATGAGTAATTTGCCAGATTTGCAGGTCCTATGCCCTCGGAGGTACACACACCGGCTCTCAAGGCCACCGCGAAGCTAATATCATTTGGCTGCGTCTCAACGTTTTTTTTCTTTCAGTGGCAGGCCCATTGAGATGGATTTAAAATGTGGGGTAAAACTAGTCACCAGGCAGTCATTATCAACACCACCATCATCATCATCATCATCGATAGGTTGATGAAAATGTAAAGCCACTGCTATGATAGACTGTATCATATATATAAAAAAAACTCGTATGCTATGCTGAGCCTCATCTTACATAAATGCAGCAATTACGTTGTCTAGCACTAAAAAGGACAATCCATTCCTGAATTTGCAGAGCTCTAAAAACAACACTCTAAAATGAACCACCTAAAAGGCATCATCATGTTGTTCAGGGCCACCTCAAAATTGAGGAGGAATTCGAGAATATATCTTTGAGACTGCCTGCAAAGAGCATGCAGGCCGACTACAAATTAACGTGTTAGCCAAAAAGGTGAAGTAAAAGTGCAGCCGCGCAATTGCTTGCTCATTCCGCTGCTGGCAGAAGACCTCCACAGAGAGTAAGCTCTGGGGAGCCCCTCTTGAAGGTATTTGGCCTACTCTTCCACACCGGCCGGACAACTTGGAAGAAGTAGGAGTACTCACATCTTCCCCCAATACACTGAACCTGCTGATAAACTAATTGCGGTGTAGCATTTACAATGCCGGGTGCACAGAGACAGGAGCATTGAAGACACTTGCCCCATTGGTTTAACTGCCAGTGGCTTCTGGATTTGTGTAATGGTTAGCACAAGTCTATTGTGCTAATCATCACACCATAGCAGCATCCTCCCATCAATTAATGCTACCTTCATTTTTTATTTTGTTCCCTAATTAACCTGAAAATGTTTCAGCATTGAATGAGAAACACACATACTGGATGATAATCACGAAAATATATCTTCAGAGACGATACTTTGAAAGTGATAATAATAACAATGAATACCCTCACTTGCAGCATATTTAAATTCTCGATCTGAGAAAGGATATATTCCAATTTCTAAAAAAAACAGTGCATGCATTTGGGGGAAGGGTTAAAAGTGCATAATGTACTGTATTTGAATTTTTTTGTTTACAATGTCTTGATGTTGCTTTTAATAAAGTCACGTAGAAGGGAAAAAAGAAAATAATAAAAATATAAAACAATAAAAATTCTCACGACGTTTCGACTGCAACACAAGCAATCATCATCAGGTGTGAAATCCACGGCAAGAAAATTTGAAAAAAGTGGCGGTTTTTCCTAACGTCAGCACCACAGACAGCGACTTGGCAGTTGGCCAGATGGACGAGTCCATCTATGTTCGGAAAAGAGGAGGGGGGGGGGGAGAATGGAATGCGGTCTGAAAGTTACCGTAAGCGTGAACACAATCAATTAAGACCCGAAATGGTTTATCAAATCCTTCCAATGATTGCTAAGCCAGAATCCATCTTCTTGGTTGAAATTGTCTATGTGTTTGTATATGTGGATCGCCTCATGAACGAATCTCTCATGGTAGCCAGATGGCTTGATAATATAATTATTAAAACATAAACCAAGGCCATTTGCAGCAAGGGAAATACAAATATCAGAATCAATATAATTTAAATCGCAAACTTTTCCACATACAAACATTCAAATAATCTTGGGCTAACAACATATGCAACACACGCACACATAGGCCCTTGCAACACTAAAGTAATTTACCACAATCGACACTTTAATCCAGTGGATACATTTAGTGGAGTAATACGTGTAATGTTTTTCTTGTTACAAACTTTTGAATGTTTTAATCGGATATTTGTTGTTGGGCTTTCATTAGTAGAGTTTCGTATAAATGTGTTTAATTATTGATGTAAGTTGCTTAATCTAATTAGTTATTTCGTGTTGTTGTTCAGGAAGGAATAGATTCGTGAGAGGACGCTGCCTCCCATCTCGTGAACTCCGAATTGACGAAAACTTTATGATTTTTACGCAACGGCAAATATTAGCGGGTTTGAAAGTGGGAAAGCCCACACTTATTGAAGTCATAAAATAGTTTAAATTGAATACATTTTTACATTTATTTTCATGCTTTGAGGAGATGTTACTTTAAGACGCATGATATAAATAAGCAACGATGATTGTATTTTGTTCATGATAATGTTGGGTGGAGCATTTGTATCTATTGTATGTGCAGTTTATATAATCATTATGTTGGTGGGACATGAATTTTTTTTAAAAAAAATCGTCCATTCTTGACAAAGAAACCTTTCTGTGAGATGTTAATTTGCTTTTAAATTGACCATTGTCACCTTGTTCATTCTCCCTGTTCCTCAGACTGGTCAGCCAGGCTTCAACCGACACTTAGCAATGCCAGCAAGGTCACGGCCTTGAGTATGACCAGAGTGGAGTAGGATCTGTATGCTGCAGGCAGTCCAACCATCAATCGCCTTATTGTGCATTCATCTTTGTCTGCTGAAAAAATTATATTTGCCCAGGCATGCCCCCAATGGGCGTGCCTTGTGGGCGTGCCCAGGGGCATGCCTCTGGGCGTGCCCAAACATGCCTCACTGGGCGTGGCCGGGCATAATTTTATTGTTTTATATTTTTATTATTTTATTGTTTCCCTTCTACGCGACTTTACCGAAATAACCAAGAACATGAATCCCTGCAGTCACGAAAGCTTTAAATCGAAATATTACACAAGAGTTAATGTTCTCGCTCACGGTCCCCACTTGGGTGGGCCAGAGGGCCTGAATCCCCTCGCTCCCTCCCTCCGTTCAGCCCCTGGCAAGCCGAGCTCGGGTTTGTACTGTGACACCGGCACTTTGTACTGGTCCCGTGTTGTTTGTTGCTCTGGAGAGATGCGGAGGTCGATGATCGATGTTCGGTCGCCACGCGTTGGTTTGCATTTCGTCGTGATTTCTCACTTAAAACAGAGCGGGGCTGCGTGACGGCTTACACCACCTTCCACTCCACTGGGCTCCTGTTGAGTCGCAAGAAAAAAAAAGACAAAAAAGTGCATAGCTACTTGTGGCTTCCTAAATATTGGAACGATGGTCTTTGCACAACCCCTCCCTCAGGCAATACGTGCAGCTCTTAGCCCTCATATTTGGTGTTGGTCACTCTCCCCCCCCCCATCTTTCTCCTCTTTTCCCACCCATCAAATGTTTGTTTGTTTTAGGATAAGCTCAGGCAATCGTATAAAACGATGAGCAGTTTGTTTATTGTCGGGAATGTACCGTGTGTCGTAAATGTGAGGAAAGAGAATCTTAAAAAAAAATACTTGATAGGAAAACGTAACACAAATCCCAGGATGCTTTGCATGCCAGGGTGACATCATAATTCAATTCTAAGTTTACCAGGTAAGGAACACTGAGCTATATAACTCTTTTTCAGAAGCAACATGACCACAAATGATAGTTAAACGAAGTGCCTTATCATGTGGAAATGTGAAGCATCCTTAAAAGGATGATTCAAAATCTGGACAGAAAAATCAAAGGACCTGGAGAAAAATCCATCCGACCACGGAGAGAGAGAGAAAGAGAGACACAAACTCCAAATACACAGCAGGCGTCAAGGTCCGGATCAAACCCACGATCCTCCCGTATAATAGGCAATGGAGATAACACCTCGCCACTGTGGCGCCAAATGTATATATATATACAAGATTATACATGATTAGAGCTGGAAGATGCTATTATTTCGGTAAGTGATTACCTACAAATTAACAGTGCAATTGCTTGACGATAGAGATCATGCGAAAAGAGTTTTGCGTGTTTTAAAGTATCTAATCTCTGTCCCCACGTGTGCCGCTCGATGTGAGGTGATTGGAGGGACTCGATGATGTCAGCATCATCGGCACGACTTGTAAAGGGGCAGCTTCTATGTTTTGTAATAATCGACCACAAAAAAAATGTCGCGGATCGTAATTTACAGTAAGTTAAATTTCGATTTAAAGCTTTCGTGACTGCAGGAATTCATCTTCTTGGTTCTTTCGGTAAAGTCACGTAGAAGGGAAGTAATAAAATAATAAAAATAATAAAACATAATAAAAAAAGAACCAAGAAGATGAGTTACAGTAAGTTCATTTCATCACCTCGTTTGGTCTCGGCTCTGCTTATGATGACCACCAGCTCAAATTGTATTCGTATTTAATGCATGTAGTGGAAAGCCAACAATGCAATGGTATCCTGGTTTCGGCATTATTAGAACTCATCAGAACATCATAGCCATCATCTCCTTGAGGGTGGTGTTGAGCAGCCCTCTCTCGCTCCCGACACCGGGGACAAATTCAGCTTGTCAATTCCAGAAATTAATTCAACAGCCAGAAAAGTAAAGATGTTTTTATTATTTCTGCCCTCCCTTAACACATTCCCGCGGAGGAAGCTGGTAGGGACGTTGGGTTGCTTGGTCAATGGCCAGGGTCAACGGCGGCGTGGTGTATTCCGCAAATATGGTCGACTGTGAGGGCGGGCAAAAGCCGGCGTGAGTAGGTTAAACGTTGAGTTTTATAAGGGCACCACAGGGTGACCAGCCCATCCCTCCCCACCCAGCCCCACCCCTCTCACCCCCCACCCAGCCCCACCCAGCCCCTCCGCACCCTCCCCTCCCCACCCAGCCCCTCCCCACCCTCCCCACCCAGTTCCTCCCTACCCTCCCCTCTCCACCCAGCCCCACCCCTCCCATTTTTGGATGCACGACGGACGGATGGACGGACACAATAATCCCCTGTGGGCTGGTGTAACCAGGAGGTTCCTACCAGTAACAAACCCGTGCCGGGTGTGCCTAGTCAATTGACAAAGATCGCACCTCTTAGTAGCACATTTGGCGTCGCGCAAGAGATTCAACATTAATGCATACAACAAAAAACCTACCGAAATCACTAATTGTGCCCTTTGCACAAGAGATGGCGAAACAAATTGGGTCCCCTCACAGAGTTAACACCCTCGGCACAGTCCAGAGGTGTGTTTCATCGTACGCGGTGTTGTGTTCCGCTTGTTGTTGCGTCACTTTCCCCACGAGGCACAAACTCAATAAACGCACTTTGTGCACTATGCACCGTGGCCCTTTTTCCACGCTTCATCCAATAAACAAATGATATATTTTCCCCGCAGCAATGACATGCCCCGAAACAAATCCCTCTGCCGTTGTTGCTGCATATTTCCTCAGAGGCGCCGACAAATAACTGTTGTGTGTTTCTTCCCTTACACGTGTGTGTGTACGTACATATATACATATTAGCGTGTTCACAGTTACATGATCGTGGAAATTACTGGATGTCAAATGACAGGTCAATTCCAAATGGTAACAAGATAAAGGCGCAGCACTGCAATTGTTTGTTTACGTGACTGTTGGTGAAATGACCTCCCTGAGAGCCTAGTCTTCCACGCTGGCCAAACGTCTTCGTACTAGGCTGGGGTACCCACGCTTTACCCCACCACACGAGGCCTGCCGATGGGAGTACCTGAGTGGATTAAGGCGGTGAGAGATACAAAATATATATTATTGTGATGAAAGGAACTACATTTTCTTTTAAAAACCGACTGGACTGGAAATACATATATATTGTGAGTATATATTCATTTATATTTATGTATAGTCCACTGTTTTTGTTTGCTTTAGGCCAGCCTACTGACAATTTCTATCGAGTGAGCACTTAACATGGGGATTTCTACAAAACAACTTTCACCACGGCGATGAACAAAGGCACCCACTGCCGTGTTTTTGACATCGCTTTTTGCCTTTTTATATTTTCCATAGTTGGACAGGTTTTGGCTGCTCAGTGAGCAATACCTACTCTCGAATGACCTTTTAACTTATCATGACAATCATCCCGCAATTAGGCCTGGTCCAAGTTTGGTTTCAAATGTAACATGTGAAAACTTTGAGAGCTTCTTGGAATAATGCCCGGCCAGATTTCACTTTTGTGGAAGGAGATTGTGAAGAGTGTCTGATTTCAACACTGCTTAACAAAAATTATGATTCTTATTCATAGATTTTTTTTTGTTATATATTTACCTGCAAGATGCACGTACAACACAAACCGCAGAGAGCAATCGCATGCCATTACTGCAGCATTCCATTATCCAAACAATAACTGCATATTTGCAAGTCTTTTCAACGCGCTGCTGTTTACATTGTTATTCAATTGAAATATATTTAAAACCTATTCAGATATTTTACACTAACATTGTATTTTCTCACGAATGTTTATAACAGTTCATGAACACATTGCATAGCTGTTTGTTTGACAAACTATTGATATGATGTTGCAACGATGATCTACACGTGTTACTTTGCATACATACCGATTTACAGGCTAACATAGTGTGTGTTCGCTATACGAATGATGAAACAACATAACTAACGCACACGTCCAGACGCTCAAATTCATAATATTTTGGGAGTCTGAAGTAAAAAGGGAATTGGACCTTCATTTTATTTTGGGGTGGGGGGAGGGCGATGGGAGGGGGGGCGAGAGGATGGCGAGAGGGGGGATGGTGGAATTAGTCTGCGATTCGCAAGTGAAACGTGTATTTCATTTGCGAATGGCTGCATGTCGGCTGAACGCATCAAGGAGAGATGCCGAACCATTTGATTATACAAATGCACTGCGCTGCATGTGCTGTGAGTCGCCGAGAGCATTTCGTTAAAATGTTCTCCCAGCACAGTCGCAACGCCACTGCCACCCACATTCCACACGCACGAAACCCTCCCCCGTTCACTGCCTCTATTTGTCACGCGGTTTTCTCTAAATTATTATCTGCGACATAGCGTATCCCCATTTTATTTGAAATGTTTCCCCCCCCCACTTTTAAATCTTGCACATATAAAGCATGTTGTGTGTATACCGCGACTCTCTCATATTTCTGCGAAGCTCGTGTTTCTTGGAGCCGCAAAACGCAATGACATTCAAGTAACCTAGCGCAGTGTGTAGGTTTTTCTCGGATCGTGTGCTCGACAGCACTCTGCTGTGATTCTAGGGTGTGCCACCTGCCGTTCCGCATGATCCCTGACGTTTGGCCACCACATGCTGGGGAGCTTCTGCGGGAACCGAACTCAAGATCCTCCCCTGTGCCACGGTGGCAAGATGTTAACTACCTCGCCTGGTCTACAGGAGCAGGTGGGTTCGATCCCGACCCCCGATGCCAGTATATTTGGAGTTTGCATGTCTCTCTCCCCATGGTCGTGTGGATTTTTCTCTGGGTCCTCTGGGTTTTCCCCTCCACATTGAGAATCAACACGCCTTTAGAGCATTTGGCTGCTATAAGATTATAAGCCACTTCGTGGAGCTATCATTTGTGGGCAGGTCGCTTCTGAAAAAATAGCTATGTAGCTCAGTGGGCCTTACCTAGTAATTTTTTTAAAAACAATAGTTAAATATTTTATAGTTAGGTAAACGCCGGATACCACGATGCCGAACAACGCACGATGAAACTCCAAAAGCACATGGGTGAGACAATAATACATCGGAGAGGCATTCAAGTAAAGCTGTTATTTTTAATGAAAAAATGCAGTGGAAGAGCTTCTGCCCTCCAAAGACATCGCATCACTCCTTGGCCGCCCTCCATGTCATATCCGTGCCATTTTTTTGACGGCAGCTGCTGAGCTGTCCGTCGCCTTTGTCTTAACTGCTCTTTAATGATCACGCTGCAGCGAGTGTGCTCCTGGGGTCCTTCTGCAGCTGTGACCCGTACACACTCACAGCGGGACCTGCTCGCGCACCGCTCGCTTCAAACCTTCCTTTGACACACACTTTTCCCTGCGTCGTGCATCAACAGAATGGTTCCCCCCCCCATTCAACTACAATAGAGTCGTTTTAGTTTCTCCTCTTAAGGGGACTATCGTATTTGGTCAGGAATCTTCTATATTCCTATTCCGATCTCCGTCGTTCAAACATTACTTAAGAATATGAGGTTTATATCGAATGGAAGCTCGTCACGTACTGATGTACAAATCGGTAGCACGTGTGGCTTTGACAAAATGTTAACGAAGCAGAAAATCCAAGTTGACTCAATTTAGATTACTGAATGTGGCAGATCCAAGAGGGTGGGTGGGGGGGGCTATCATCCCCCCCCCCCCTTCTCTACCTGGGAAGTTTCTAAAGCCGCCTCTGGGTGGCACACAGGTTTTTTTGTTTGTTTAATACGAGACTCGGGGACATGAATAATAACAACACTCTGACTCATAATAGTACAGTAAAATCCTGGATTGTGAATAACTTGGTCTGCGAGTGTTTTGCAAGACGAGCACATTTTAAAAATATATATTAATTTGATAAACGAGCGAGGTCTTGCAAAACGAGTAGTATGTGTATACGCTTTGTCTGACGAGCGTCACGTGATCACGACTGATATACGAGTGGTTTGATATACGAGTGCTTTGGATTACAAACACGTTTCAGGAACGAATTATGCTCGCAATCCAAGGTTTTACTGTAATTGGTTTCAGAAAATTAAGAATAAAAAATATCTTCGCAACTGCCGATTTCTGCAAGTTTTCTAAATCACACCATGCTGTGTTAATAATTCTCGATATCCATTGTCACAGCTGCCTATTTTTTACACTACAGATATAACCGAAACAGCAATTAGCGAGTATGATTTTCATTATCGCCAATTATCACTTAATAAAAGATGTATCTTTTCCCTCCCCCCCTATTATTCCGCCCTCACCACTTAAGAAATCGTCGCACGAGTAATGCGCATGCATTGCACCCTCCCCCACGATATATATATCTCTCCGGAGCGAACGCCCGATCGTAACAACATCTCGTGCATGATCCAGGGTGACATAATCTCGCCTGGCATTGATTTTCAGGCCAAAAGGTTGGAGGTGTGTGGACCCCCCACCCCTCCCAGCTCCTACGACGCTCTCGTCTGGCGTGTAATGTTTCTCTGTTTCCCGGCATATCTCTTGAACTATTGGGCACTCCTAATTTTCCGGGAAGGTGCCAGTGGCAGCAAAGCCCTTCGCCGGGATTGATCTGCGGGGGAGAAAAGGCCAGTGGTCAATGTCACCAGAGGTTACGAAATACTGTCATCCGGAGAAGGGTAATTAGGTTTTTTTGTGTTGCTTTGTTTCATATATGGTACACGGCGCATGTTTATTTTGCCAAACATTACTCATATCAATTGCTTGGTGTGCGAGTGGTGTATGTGTGTGGATGTGGGGAGCGGTGGCGACCCGAGTTCGATTTCCGCTCACGGCCAACACCAGTGACGATTATCTGCACCGGTGTTGATCCTCCCCTAGGTCGACTCAGCCTCAAATTATTACCTGGTGTGGTGTGCAAACATCGACACCGAGGAGACAAAGGCGGCCGGGCGTGGTGCTGGCCACCCACCCCCTCGTGTGCCGTGCCGGCCATCATAGGCGCTCGCTAACAGCACTTGCCCCAACAGTCTGTTACAGGCTACACGGGGATCTTTGATGTAGGGAGCGGTGGTGTAATGGTTAACCTGAGTTCGATCCTCGGCCACGGCTCGTGGTTACAGAGCTCACTCTGCTCGGTCAATATCGTGTTGTGCAGACAGGAGTAATTTATTCATCGATTAATTTGTGTAATTTTCTAAATGCAGTTTTAAAGACACGTGTACCTTTATATGTGATCAACAAATCGAGCATCGAACCCACCTGACAAAGATCCCCCGTATAGCCTTAACAGACTGTTGGGGCAAGTGCTGTTAACGAGTACTTATGGAAGCCGGCACGGCTCACGAGGGGGTGGGTGGCCAACACCACGCCCGACTGCCTTTGTCTCACCCAGCGGTGATGTTTATACATCGCACCAGGTACTCATTTGAGGCTGAGTCGACCTAAGGGAGGCCCAAGACCGGTTCAGATAATCGTCACTGGTGGTGTTGGCCGTGAGCGGGATTCGAACTGGGGTCGCCGGGTTGGTAGTGCAGCGCGCTAACCGCTACGCGACCACTCCCTACCTGACACAAAGATAAAGATCCCCCATATAGCCTGAACAGACTGTAGGGGCAAGTGCTGTTGGCGAGCATTTATGAAGGCCGGAATGGTTCACGAGGGGGTGGGTGGCCAGCACCACGCCCGACCGCCACACACACAAACACACATTTTAATATGCATTAGTAACACGTATCTCAGGGGGGTTTAAGCAGTGACGCGTTTGTTATCACACCGGGCTGTGAACCCACTGCGCTCAGATAAATTCCCGCCCACGGCTAACGTCAGTGGCGAGCGGCATCTGAATCAATTCTGTGACCCCCCCTCTTCACCGACCCGCACTGAACAACATGACGAAATATGGTTACCCTCCCCCTCCTCCTTCCCCTCCCTATGACCGACACATCGAGTGGGGAGGTATGGTGGAGGCGAAGGTGATCACCCAGCAAAGGAAAACTCACAAAAGGGCTGTGCACACCACGCTTATAAACGCATCTCACCGAAAGGGGACAGACACATTCTTCCAGCGGATGAAAATTAACGCTCCCTCTCGCCGCGATGACCCCGTTCAGGAGAGCGAGAGTGAGAGAGAGAGAGCGAGCGAGTGAGAGAGTGAGCGAGAGAGAGCGAGCGAGCGAGCGAAGAGTGA
>CM025627.2:8681747-8697453 GCA_014621495.2 Entosphenus tridentatus
AAAGAAAGCTGTCTCTGGTGTGGACCAATCCGTTTCAAGGACAATGCATATATTATCAGAGTATGTTTTTTGTTTACAGTCTGACCACAAGTATTGTGGTTAATGCAGACATGATTCCTTGTGAAAGGTTACAGTTTGGTGTTTTAACATCTTAACACAGCTGTTTGTTGCCAGAAAAAAGGGGAGAACCTATTCTTACGTGAATTTGTTCTCAAAAATAATTATTCGCAAATAATTTGTTGCAGAGTAAGGCACTTTGACGGCTTGAAACGTTTTAAGAATTTGGCATAAAAGGGGCATTGAGGTGGTTACAGCAATGTAAAGTTGGGTCAAAATTGCACAACATAAATTGTGCACAGTTTCATATTTATTTATCATGTTAAGAAAAAAAACCTCAAGGGTCATCTGCCACTCGAATTAGCATTGAGGCAGAACCATTCACTCGCTTAAGCAGCTCTGAGATATCGGTGAAAATTCCACGTGCTAAATTTACGGGGACATTGCCTACCCATAACACAACCGCTGTCGACGAAGTGTTACGAATTTTATTGACCCTCGAGGGATGATGGGCTAAGGTGACTCCCAACCAAGATTTGAATTTCACAACCTGTTGATTGCGAGCCACTCACTAAGACGCTGAGCCACCTGCGTGGAGATTATATATATGTAAATGCCACGTGTTATTATAAAATGTCTAATTTTCTTTCAATACTTGCATTTTTTTGTTATACCAATTTCGTGTTTTCAGATTTTTTTGTTACAAATTAACTTTTTTATTCTTCGCGTAATATTTTTTACATTGATTCTCTTAAACTGAGTAATGATCCAGGAAACAAAAATAGTGATGAAATAATTGGTATAACAAAAAACCAAGAGGAAAATACAATACATTAAGTACACTTTGCGACAGAAAATCTATGTCATGATCAATGCATGTTTTCAGTGTTGAGTGTAATGTCAACCTTTAAATACATTCTGAAGGGAATCTCTGCAAATAAAATAAATATACCTACACTGTATATCTCCCAAGAATGGATCGTGATTTTTTATTTTATTTTATTTTAAAACTAAAAGATCATATTCTTGGTTCTTTTGGTACAGTCACGTAGAAGGGAAACAATAAAATAATAAAAATATAAAACAATAAAATTCTCACGACGTTTCGACTGCAACACAAGCAATCATCATCAGGTGTGTATTGTTTTATATTTTTATTATTTTATTGTTTCCCTTCTACGTGACTTTACCGAAAGAACCAATAATATGAATCCCTGCAGTCACGAACGCTTTAAATCAACACAAAAAAATTGTACATGCGTATGCATCGTGTGTGCACATTGGGTCGAACGGCTGCGTGGCAGTTACCGCACTGCGCTACGAACCTGGCAACAGAGTTCGATTCCCGCCCATGAAAAACATCAGCTGCGATATCTGAACTGGCCTGACCTATCTAGGTCCATTCAGCCTTTCAGAGTAAAATGTGCGGGCATTGTGCTGGCCAAAGCATCATCTTTGTGTGCTGTTGCCAGCCCTAAGAGGTGCTCACTAACAGCACTAACCCCAACAATCTATTGAAGGCGACAGGGGAGATATCTTTTGTCTTTGTATACCCATTGGTAATGGACCAGAGCTAGAATTGTTGTACGAAGCATGCGTGGTAGGAGGATTGATGATACCAATGGGTGCAGCAATTCAAGCGTCATGATCCAGTTGGATGTAACGCTAATTGACCATGGCAGTGATGGGGCGCATGGAGCAGGAACCCTGCAGCTTGACTTTCTTTAAAAGGGTTGCATGGTGGGCTCACATTGAATATATTTAGCTGTTGTATATAAAAATGCACAGGTTATAGAAGTAAGAGACTCCAAGGATCCATATTAAAGCACAGGAAGAATTTAGAGCAAGTTAAGACATTTACCATCCTTGGTCATATGCTAGCTGGGGATGGTAAACGTGATACAGACAAAAAAAATGGTTTAACAATCGCAAGTATTGCTTTAGTATTTTTGATATCTAGAGCAACAGATATGCAACTTTAGCGACAAATCCCGAAGAACTGTATTTGGCTGGGCTCATTGTATGGAGCTGAGAAAAAAAGTGTGCAAAGAGGAAGACGCATTGAGAGGTGCATGCTGGGAAGTATATCGAATGGCAGAAAGAGGAACACATGGATCAGAGAACGTACATAACAAGTAAGTACTGTATGTATGTTAAATATTTTTCACACCGTACGAAGCCAACCATGCTGATCGGAGGTGTGGGAGAAGAAAAAACAACGAAATACAAAAATACGTTCTAAAAAATAGTTTTCAATCTAGATTTTATTAAAAAAAAATTAATATTGACTACTGAGAAAAGTAAGGGGTCTTGGAAAGGCCATATTGCTAACAAGAATGATGGCCAATAGTCGAGACTGCAAACGGCGCGGTAAAAACAAGACAGGAAAAGGGATTTTTGGAATCACAATGCCGGATTGTGACAAATCATTAAATCGTCAGGAATGTGAATGGTTATCCCACGCCTAAGAAGCAGCAAGATGTAATGGAAGTTGGCGATTTTTAGATGTCGATGCCGATAAGAATTGTCAAGCCGGCCGGATCGAAGTAAAGACAAAGGCAGCAGTTGCAGGAATGCTGACGGCTCGGCGTGGGATAATGGATAGCATCAGTGGAAGGGAACGGTCATTTCTTTCGAGTGTTGTTCAACATACAGGTCGGCGGAATGACTTTCTCACAGCAAGGAAAAATGGGGACGACAAAGACAGAAATGGATTAATAGCATGAAGGAGTGGAGTGGTCTCAAGACAGAAGAATGGTTCCGAGGAGCGGAGGATGGGAAAATGAGGGGATCAATAGCTTGCCAACCTCTTAACAAGAGAGGACATGATTGATTGATGATTGCAATACCAGCGCGTTGTTCGGCAACTGCTTGAAATTTCTGTGATAACGTGAACGTGACGTTGCCCATGTTTAAAGGTATACCTCCGTTACCATCGAGTGCCAGCGCACCGTTTGCAAAATTGGATCATAACGATCGCGATTTATTTATTGCACCCGCTAAAATGAACAGCTGCGTCGTTTCTCACGAAAGAATTGGACCGTCAATGATGAATCTACGTTGGTATATTAAGAGGGAAGAAAAGTAAAAGTTCAGCAGCCTCTCGGGACATCACGCTACATTGGTCGTATTACGGCTCGGGAAAGCACACACACAAAGACAAAGACCCCCCCTATAGCCTCAACAGACTGTTGGGGCAAGTGCTGTTAGCGAGCACCTGCGAAAGGTCGGCACGGCACACGAGGGGGGTGGGCGGCCAGCTCCACGCCCGGCCGCCGATGTCTCACCAGTGCTGATGTTGACACATCGCACCAGGTATTCATTTGAGGCTGAGTCGACTTAATGGAGGCCCGGGACCGGTTCTGATAATCGTCACTGGGTGTTGACCGTGAGCGGGAATAGAACTTGGGTCGCCGGGTTCGTAGCGCAGCGTAGCGCTCACCGCTCGCACGCAAGGTACGGCCACTGCAATTTCGAATGGCTGGAGCAAATTGTTGAGTTAATTACATAATAATACAGGACTGCATCACACAGCTGTGTGTGATGCAGTCACTCCACGTTGTGCATGTTTTATATTAATACCAGATGCAGGCCTAGGGGGGGAGGGACGGGAGGGGAGGGATAAAGGGAGAAACCTCCCCCCCCGCCTCTGCCCCAACATCTTGAGACGGTCATTATAAGTCACAGATCATTGTGTGATACATCTAATACATAATGAAAACTCAATTTATATACTAAAAATTTTTTTGAGTTATTTCCAAGAAATGAGTGACGATTACAGTGCAGGAAACAATTTCCCCCAATCTGCAATGTTGAGCAGGGAATGCCATTAATCGAGAGTACCGTTTCCTTTTAGTATTATCGACTCTCACCTGCTCCTTTTGCTAGCATCAATACATCAGTAATATCAAGACGTCTTCCCATCTCTCGAATTCCACCAAAGTATGTCCTAACTGATGCCTGCCTGGTGCCACCCAGCCTATGTCCAAAAACAAAGATCCCCCGTATAGCCTTAACAGACTGTCGGGGCAAGTTCTGTTAGCAAGCACCTATGAAGGCTGAAACGGGGCACGAGGGGGTGGGTGGCCAGCACCATGCCCGACCGCCTTTGTCTCCCCAGTGGCGATGTTTACACGATGCACCAGGTACTCATTTGAGGCTGAGTCGACTCACGGGAGGAGGCCCAAGACCGTTTTAGATGATCACCGTTGACTGTGAGCAGGAATCGAACTCGGTCCGCCGGGTTCGTAGCGCAGCGCGCTAACCGCTACACCACCGCTCCACACACACACACGCACGCACGCGTGTACACACACACACGCACACCTTCCCTGGCACTAAATAAACGCGTGTTCACTTATCGCCCATTGGAGAGCAGTGAATCGAAGTCTTTTTATTGTTTTAATTCGGCCGCATTTTAACTATTGTGAATTTGTTTTCGCGCACAGGAGTAATCCGCACGGGTCCATGCTGACAGAGAGAAAAAAAAACTCCACGTGGCTCCAGGAAAATAAAACCGTAATGTAATCTACGGGCCTGCGAAACACACAGCAGAAGTTCGCGAATTAAAATGTTCCAAATCCTTTTTGAAAAGAAAAAACGTAATAAAAAAATGACGTCATAAGTAATTGAGGCGATGCTTACACAGTTATCCGGGATGTTTTATAAAGAGCAGCTTGAAATAAGTTGTTTCAGTATTTCCCCTCCCACCCTAAACAATGCAAGCAGGCTTTACCGGGGACCTTTGTCTTTATATTGTGTCACTGGCGCAGACGTACGGGGGAGTATGCACGTAGCCAACCGTACTAATCGGAGGTGCGGGGAGTGGTGGCACAATTGTTAGCGTACCGCGCTGCCAACTCGCTCGGCAACGGGTTCGATTTTGGGTCGTTGGCTGAGTTCGATGCCGAATATCCGCATTGGTCCTGGGCCTCTCTTACGTCAACTGAGCCTTAAATGAGTACCTCTTGCAGTGTGTAAACATCAGCACTGGGAACACAAAGGTGGCCGGCGTGGTTCTGCTCAAAACCACGCGCCTCCAGCCGCCCCTCGTCGGTGCTGACAGCACTTGCCCCAACAGTCTAAGCAGGCTATCCAATAATATTTGTCTCCATCACACAAATTTGATCTCTGTGACTTGGGCAAATGTGCAGTGTGAGCCCCGAGTTACCTGTGGGTGGATGCTTCCATTCATGAAACTAACACCTACCGATCTCTCCATTACAAACAACGGATCGATTCGCCAATGTGTAGTGTTCTTCATGGAGGCACACACTTGACTTGGAAGCAACACGTTTATTACTCAGCCCCAACAGGGCTAACTACATCAACGTACACACGCCTACTAGACCCCAACAGGGTAATTCATAACCGGTTCAGTCAGTAACATCCTGACTGACCCACGATGCCGAGCAGAGACCGAAGATCGGAGAGACGTAGCGCCGAGGGCTGATTCCAGAGAACAGCCACGAACGCTCCCGGGACCGCCCCTTTATACTCCTGGGCGTGGCCTCGCTCCGTCCTCGGCCACGCCCCCTTCGGGATCTTTCCCGAAGGATCCCGACCGAGCATCACGTGCCCCTCAAGCCCCCTTCGCTACCCTGTCCGGGTCACGTGCCCTCTCGAGTTCACCCAGACTACCCCATCCTCACTTGCCCTCTCTCGGGCCATCACCAGGACAATGCCCGCTCGCATGCCGTACTCACTCAGCCCCCCGAGAGAGATTCCAGACGCACAGCAGCATTCTTGTGACAGTGGCTGGCGCTGACACCATAGTGACACCATTAACGTCACTAGAAATGTGATATTGTGCCAGACTTAGACGGCTTTGAGCACGTGGTGAGAAGAGACGAAGAGGAGAATGGCGACGGAGATGACATCCCCCGTGCAGGGCATAACGATTAGAGAGAGACGGAGGGTAAGATAGAAGGATGTGGTGGAAAGAGATTTGAGCACAGTGCATGTGACTAGAGATGAGATACAGAATATAAGCTAATGGAGTATTAAATCCGAACAGCTGACTCCAAACAGTAAGGGGACTTCTATAGGTATATATGTAAGTACCTAGTTCGTATATGAGTCTCTGCGTAAGTCTACGGCTCTCTATGGACGTGTGTGTGTGTGTGCGTCTGTGGGTTTCCTTGTAAGGAGAGAAGCACAAAAGGAGTACTGTACACGGAGAAAGAAAATTTGAGCAGCTGACCCCACGCAATTAAGGGACCCTTGGCTTAGAAGAGGAAGATTTGCTCCAGCTATTTTTATCAAGACATGAATCTGGCTCCCCAAGTTGTAATTACTAAGTGTTGTAAACAGAATCATCGATGCATGCTGGATATAACTATAACGTCAAAGTAGTTCCCAATCAATCAACCGAATGTGGGGCAGTAGAGCACTCATCTTCCGTTTACAGTCCTGAGCCAGTCATCGAAATTCCACATTCATATGGTGGAGGTGAGTCTTTTCATGGGACAACCACTGTTGATTCCGCACACGGAAGGGCGTGCGTGGTTTATATACGAGATGTTATTTTGGTGCTGCTTTACAAATAGCTTGCTGCTGCTTTTGAAAGACGCGGCAATTCATCGTAAGACAATGTTCGTTAACGCAACTCATTAATCACATAAATACCCTGCACGACGATGGGTGAAAGCACGCGGCTTGAGGCTGCACGATCCCTGACGTTACATATGTAGGAAATCCAAAGGTTTTGTTGAAAGACTTAAAACAAAAGAAGATCAATCCGTAGTGTAAATGAAGCCACCTCGTATAGAGCTTCCCAAGCATTCGATCAATCAATCAATCCATCAATCAATAGGTAATAAAGAACGTGTAGGACAAACACACCGTTAATAGAGACACCACATCAATTGCGCTGGCCCCATCCATTACCACTGCCATTTACAAAAAGATCCCGGCTCATTTAAATAATGAAGCGATCGAAAGATGCCTGCGAATCTGAATTTCCTTCTGATGGTTTCCCGTCGAGATTCATTATCTGCGGGTGTTCAGAATCCTTGCATTTCATTTCTATCTGAAACTTTAAAAGCAGAAAACTCGTCGCAGCTGAGTTGACTCGTAGGGGGATAACGCCGGGGATCAGAGACAGTGCACTGGCACTCTTGGGATACTGGGTTTAAATCCAAGTTGGTTAACCTTGATTTAAATTAACTTCTCGTGGGTAGTGAGTTTATGGTCTCAGCCCAATCACCAGTGACTGCAGCAAAAACTAAATTCGTATGTATGCGGCTTTGTAACAAATCCAAATAGAATTAGGGGTTATTCTGTTTTTATATTTTTAAAATAAATCCACTTTTATTTGCTTTGAAATGTTAACTACTTCCAGCGGCTTTGAACATAATGCATGACCGGTTCAAAGTATATATATAAATATAAACATAATCAAGTATAGCCCTTTGTCACTCCACTGCTGGATGATGAAGATCTTATTCCCACGCTGTGTCAGTCTTGGTGATTGTTTGACCATACCTCTTCACACTGGTCAATGTAGGTTCATAAAGGTGGGGGGGGGCCCCAAGACTCCATCACTCGTCACTTATGTTTGCTGCGAGCTCAGGTGACTGGGTTCAGATCGCAATGCTTAAAAACTGCGCGTATGCTCTTTGGTTCTTTCGGTAAAATCACATAGGTAGAAAAATAAAATAAAACAAAATAATACTTGTATTCGGTAAAGTCACGTAGGTAGAAAAATAAAATAAAACAAAATAATTATTTTATTTTATTTTAAATAATAATTTTATTTTATTTTTCTACCTACGTGACTTTACCGAAAGAACCAAAGAGCATGGATTCCTGCAGCCACGAAAGCTTCAAATCAAGATTGAACTGCATGTATGCAAATCTGTATTCCGCATTGCATGTTTGAGAGCCCTTTCGTGAATTTTCACGCAGATGCAAATGAAGACAAGGACGGCTACGACGAATCGCGATGGCGGTTTAATGTATCGCACGTGAAGGAAAACATTCGGTGGTCATCCAGCGGCACGGAAGAAAAAAAACGACAATTGCACAAATGGCACGGGACCCGCCCGGTGTTTTTTGCGCAAGCGCCCGGATGCTCGCGACGCTCGCTGTGCGGCTGATAATGCAGAGACGAGGCCGCGGAAAAGCAAAATTGTTGAGGTTTTTGAAGCCCTTTGCAGGTGGTGGGCGGGGGAAGAAGGGAGGAGAGGTGGGGGTGGGAAGAAGCTGCGCGGCTGTAAATATTAAGGGCAGGTGTTTGGAGCGAATGAAGCGCCCGCCACTGGTGTAATGCCGCTCCGTTGCAACCTCCAAGGGCCGGGTGGGTAAGCCGTGATGAATGTCTACGTGGGCACAATGACCTTGTTAGTTGTGGCGCGGACAGACGCGGTCGTCTCTTCAACGGCACAGTAGCCCGTGTGGTTCCTGCCACGTTAAACGCTCGTAATTGTTCGACGCATCCGCTCTGCGATTGAGAAAGCAGTCTTCATCTTCTTCCTTCGTACGGCTGCTGATGTAGATGTACGGAAACGACTACAATTTCACATTTCGGGCGGTCAAGCCCAGATCACAGCCTCGTGAGCAGCGCTGTGATGTCTACTTCGAATTGGTGGACCGGGGGACATTGGCGTCGTTGTACGTTCTTACGGTCTCTGTGCTGGATGACCCACAGTCGCACACCGATACTACTGGAGAGGTTTTTTTTTTAAAAAATTTGCTGTCATTTGTGGATCAGGTATCCGCATCTGCAGCCATGGTTTGTGCAGTGGACGCGTATTGAGAGGTGGGAATCAGTCAGTAGAGAATGGCGTTTCTGGGGACACGGAGCAATGGATGGGCGGGAAGAGCGGTGGAGGGGGGGAGGGACAGATACAAATATATAAAAGCAGAAGAGATTTAAAAACAATAACAACAAAAGGGTGTGGCTTTGCTCGAGGAGAGCTCCAATGCTGGGAGCTTGTTTTGATGGGTCTCCAAGGCGGTTTTACCAAGTTTCCCTGCTATATTTGCCTTTGGGACAGCAGGGACACCAAGAGGCACTACCACAGGCGGGACTGGCCACAGCGGACCGAGTTCTCTGTGGGGAGGAACAACGTCAAGTGGGAGCCACTGGTGGACCCCCGGAAGGTGCTGATGCCACCACTGCACATCAAATTGGGCCTTGTGAAACAATTTGTCAGAGCTGTAGATATGGAGTCGGCAGCCTTCAAGTACCTTCAAGACATCTTCCCTAAGCTGTCTAAGGCAAAGGTCAAAGCCGGTGTCTTCGTCGGACCACAGATGAAGACGATTCTGGAGTGCAATTAATTCCCCAAGAAACTCACTAGTAAGGAGAAAGCGGCTTGGGACAGCTTTGTCGCAGTGGTTTGTGGCTTCCTGGGAAATCACAAGGTCGAAAACTATGTGGAACTGATTGAGACTCTAGTGAAGAACTATGGCACAAGGGGCTGTAGGATGTCCCTCAAAGTCCATATCCTTGATGCTCATCTTGATAAATTCAAGGAGGACGTGGGAGCGTACTCAGAGGAGTAAGGCGAGCACTTCCACCAGGATAAACTGGACTTTGAACGCCGCTACCTAGGACAGTATAACGAGAACATGATGGGAGACTCCATTTGGGGGCTGATTCGTGAAAGTGATTTACAGTATAATCGTAAATCTCGAAAAATTACTCACTTCCAAATCTTTTGTAGTCATTTTTTTTATTGCTTTAGTATAAATACATGTAAATTATTATTCATGTTTTTTTCTGACTTTATGTTAACGAAAATAAACAAATTCTCCCGTTTTCTCATTGAAAATAGGTACATTTCAACGTATCAATGTCCTGGTCACAAAAGCAAAGTTTGTGGAGAATAATTGCAATTTTCTATACGTTTTAGGCATAAGCAATTACGAAATCACACTTACTACACAGGAACAAACATTGTGCTACATAGCGTTATTACTTTCACTTACAAAAGATCCTGCGCCAAAAGACTCTGGAACGTTAAATCTCCGTTGATGTTTCCCTGCTACAACATTTGGAATCAGAAACGTGGACACCGATGAAGGAGATGGAAAAAAAACGAAACTATTAAAAAAAATAACCTTTAAAATTAACATATTTTTATTCTACCAGTTAAGGTCCACAGAAGCGACCTGGTCGCAATTGATAGCTCAACGAAGGGGCTCATCACGGGGACATTTATAGCAACCAAATACTCTAAACGCGTGTTTCTAAACGTGGAGGGGAAAAACCGGAGGACCCGGAGAAAAATCCACGCGACCACGGGGAGAACGTAAAAAAATAACCCGTAAAAACTAAGTTTTTCACTATAAATCCTTTATATGCGTGGCAGCTAGAGTCCTCTCGTCCTCTGGCTTGAGATGGCTGCCACCTATGGGTCAGATGATTGGCTGCCACCATTAAGCAGTTGGTAATTAAATATTTAAAAAATGCCTAAAAAGTGTAACATTTTGGAAAAAAATTGTCACGAAAATAAATTGTTACGCACAACGAGTCTGTGTGCAAAATGTCAGCTCGATTGGATCACGGGAAGTGGGTTAAAAAACGACCGAAAGATTTGCACGGTCGTAAGCACGCAAGCAAGCAAGCAAGTGAACTTAATATAAAGGATTTTAAAAATATACAGCAGCAGGCATCATGGTAGAGATCAAACTCACGACATCCTGTATACCAGGCGAGGTAATTAACATCTCGCCACAGTGGTGCCCCAAATGCTCAAAGAAGCTTGGAGAAATGCATGTTTGGCATTGCGTTGAGTGAACAGAAAGAGGAACACGTGGACTGGAGAACTTGCGCTGGTGAGAGACTGTCAATAAAAACCCGTGGGTGGTCTGGGCGAGACACGTCGCTTGGAAGGGACAATGGCCGGGGTGGGCAGGAATAACCACTGAGCTGCAGCCAAAGAAGGGAAGTCAACCGCAGAGATGGAGCGGTGAGGTCGGCACGTGCGCACGTGCTGGTCGGGGCCTGCCGGCCCAGGACCGTGAGAGATGACGATGATGGATATGGCAGTGATGGTGACGGTTTTGGGAGGACTTCATCCAGCAGCGTATGGACAACGGCTGATGAAAATGACAATGTTTTGCTTGCTATAATTATACGGCGCTTGCTTAACATAATATGTGAGCTGATGCTAATGGTGAGTAAGTTACTGCACCTTTTGAAATCTGTAAGAATAAATACCGTTCTAAAGACCTGTGTTGGGTGTCCCTTGTGAGCACCCATACACACCCTGCATAATGATTCTGTGTCGACAATCCATAATTACACACATGCCTATTGCAAAAACAAAGCTCAGTTGGCAGATCAGCATGGCTCCCAAATCTACAAATTCAAATCCCAACCAGGGCAAACTCCCACACCATCATCCTCATCCTCCCTGGGTGAGAAAAATCGGCACGGGAGTGCAGTAGAATGGATGCTGATGATATTCTATGCACCAATTGGCTAGAAGGCAATGGTGGTTGTCCCATGGAAGAAATTGTTTCTGGCCATAGCAATGTGGAATTGACACTCCCGGGTCAGGACGGTCATTGAAGATGAGCATTGTCCCATCGCTCATTTGGGCATGAGAACACTTTTGTTTTTCTGCGCAATGCACTCAACCGTGTATCATGTCATATTTAGCATTTGCTACGGCGTTTTTTTCATATAATTTTTTTTATATTTATATTTTTTCATATTTGTTTTCATATATATTTCATATTTATTTTTCATATTTATCATTTGCTACGGGTTTTTTTTTCTCATCAAGTCCACATTTGACGGACGTCCAGTGGGTCACGCACTGCGCTACCTAATCCGGCCACCTGGGTTCGATTCCTGTCCACGAACACCAACAACAACAGTAACAATTGGTAAGTGATGATGCTCTGCATATTCTCTGCTTGATTGACGCATTATTACATGAGTGACTGTAAGTACTGGGGAGACAAAGGTGGTCGGTAAGCGTGTAACGATTCGTCCCCATTTGCAATTCAATACATTTTCATGATTCGGGGTCACGACCCAATTGAGTAATGAATTCCGTTTGTGGTTAATGTAGCACTTCTAGTGGCAGCAGTTTTGTGTTGGGGGTTTACCAACCATTTACAAGCAACATAAACGAAGTGAAAACAGGATATGTGTTACACGTACAATTCGATGAATGCATCATACGTGTAAAGATTAATATTGATCGATGGGTCAATTAATCTCCCACTACAAGTGGCCGGGTATGGTGCTGGCCACGTAACATTTTTTGTCCGCTGTGCTGGCCTCAATAGGAGCTCACTAACGGCACTTTCCCCCAGCAGTCTATATGAAACTTTGACCTTTTGTTTGTGATGTGTGCATGCATTTAATAAGACGCACAGCTGGAACAAAAAATTTGCCCATCGGTTACGAGTATGGAGATACAAACAGTTCTGTTACATATTCTGCACGTAATGATGCGTAATTTTTTCTCGGCATCTTGGTAATATATCCCTAAAGAGATAAACTAAGAAATACAAAATCGGAGAACACAATACATTTTATTTAAAAGATTAGGTTTTTATGTTAATCCTTTCTTCAAAAACACATTCCAAATTAGTTAAGGGGGGGAAAAAAAATCCAATTACACAAAAATGATGCGCGCATCCAAATATGTATACTACTGGGGGAACTCACAGTTTGCTATCGTGAGAAGGGGAAAGATGAGTTGTGTTTTGGACTGTGCTGTTTAAGTCTGCCCTTGGGGGTGGGTGTACGGGTGAAAGACAGCGCTTTGTTCTACTTCACGCGTGCGGCTAACGAGCGACTGGGAACTGTACATCACTTTAAATATGTTGTGCAAAATTATTAGCATTTTATTGGCACAATTACTGCACACAAAATCAATTCAGGCATTAGCAGCATTGAAATGAGTTCGCGTTTGAAATTTTAATTCCGCTATTTATTCGGGGAATAATATATATGCAAAAAATATATATCTTTGATTTTGGCTCGGTTCTTTAATTAAGTTTTGTTTTTCCTCTGTAAATTCAATTTCGTATTCTCCGAGTTTTTCAAATAACAGAACCTTCCATAAGCCCGTATTAGACGCTTTTGTACGGAAAAAATACCGACAGACGGTGTTCTGACCGTCTGCCTTTGTGTACATATATTGTTGCGCGTGTGAGAGTTTTAGAGAGTGAGCGCTAGCTTAGCGGTTAGCGCGATGCGCTACGAACCCGGCTTCCCGAGTTCGATTTCTGCTCGTCCTGGGTCTCCCCTAGGTCGACTCAGCCTCAAATTAGTACCTGGTGCAGTGTGTAAACATTGCTACTCGGGAGATAAAGGCGGCCGGGCGTGTTGCTGGCCACCCACCCCCTCGTGTGCCGTGCCAGCCTTCATAGGTGCTCGCTAACAGCACTTGCCCTAAAAGTATGCGAAAGGCTATTAGGGGGATCTTTCTCTTTGCGAGTGCGTGCACCTGACCTGGCACAAGCGCCGTGGTGACGTCCCTGCCACTTAGTGGCGAATGAAGTTTGTTGTTGTGTGTGTGTATGTTGTCGGAATCGGTAGTGTAGTGGTCAGGCATTGCGCTAAAAACTCGGTGACCCAGGTTCGACTCCAGCTCATGTCCAACATCGGTGACGATTATCTGAGTCGGTCCCAGGCCTCCCCTAGGTAGGTCGACTCAGCCTCAAATGAGGACCTGGCGCATTGTGTGAACATCACCACTGGGGAGACGAAGGCAGCTAGAAGTGGTGCTGGTCACTCCCCGCCCTCCCCATTCCCCCTCGTGTGCTCTGCTGAACTTAATGGGTGCTTGCTGGCAAAATCTGACCCAACAGTCTGTTAAGGTTATGTCGTGCTGTGTTTAGCGGCCTGGGTTCAATTACCAGCCTCAGACAACGTGTATCAAAACCAGTCTAGGCTCTCCCCGAGGTCGACTTAGCCTCAAATGGGCACCTAGCATGGTGTGAACGAGGAAATTAAATGTGGACGTGTACGGTACTGGTCACAGCGGTCCCTCATTTGCCATGTCTGCCTTAGCAAATGCTCGCTAGGCAGCACAAATCATCATGTAGTTTGGCTCTGTGGGGGATCTTTAACCATTTTTTTGTTTGTGGTTACCCGAGTGCTTTCTCAGCCGCAACTCTAAATGAATGATCTCCCCCCGGTGCTTCTACTAATTGGAACAGTTCAGATGCGATGGGTGACAGTTGCTGCCACGATTAGCAGCACTGCACTCCCGGTCGTGGCAAACCCAGGTTCCATTTCAACCCGCAAAACCTAGCCCGTGGCCTCCCCTAAGTCGACTCAGCCTTAACACGATCAACTGATTTCACCGTGTGAACACCAGCAATGGGTGCAACATAGGTGGCTGGGCTTGGCTCTGACACGTGCACTACTCCCCCTCGTGTGCCGTGCCAGGTTTAATAGGCACGAGCTAAAAGGCCCTTGTCCCAGCAGTCTATAATGCTAAACTGGGGATCTTTGTCTTTGTGCGTTTAATAAGGTTCCTCTGAGCAGCTACATAAATCTCTCCACAACAAGCGCTTGTGCAATTTTTGTCAACATATAAGCAGTGCACAAGCAGCACCACGCATACGAATATCAGCATCATCATCATCATCATCAGACATGATATAGCCACCGTTGGACGAATGCCTCCCCACACCGTCATCAATTCCCTCATGGTCCTGCGATGCCACGAATCCATTGACACTGCTGCGCATGAACGAATCTCGTGGCTCTGTCTTCGTGGTTTTTTGACAGCATTCTGTAGAATTCTCCCCTTTGGTCGCCATTTCGCCACGAGTCGCCTTCTTAGGCCGCCATCCCTTCCAGGGACGTGCTTTGCAGAAGCCCACTTGCTTTCTTTAGCAGTCCAATATGTGACGCCAATAGCCTGCGTACGTTCAATGAGCCCCTCTTTTTCCCCGTCTCCTGTTATAATTCCATGCGTCCATTTCTCGACGCGTCTTTAGGCACTTTTCAGTTCGCCCTCCTCACATTTCTTTTGTAAGCGTCCACGTTTCTGATTACAGGTTTGCAACTAATGCTAAGAAGAGAAAAACAATCTAATTAACCTCTGCGGGTAAAGACAAAAACAAACTGGCTCTACTCTGCAATTACAAGTATTGCGTGTACATTGCTGGGTTATTTTTTTATTCCGTAAACAAAGAGACGCAGTTTTCCAGCGGTAAGGAGTGGCGCATTCAATTCTCGCCGAACGCGTGCGTGCCAACAACGACATCGCCATCGCTGCCTTTGGGGAGGTCATCCTGAGGGCACGGGGCTCGCGCAAGCTCAGCACGGAACTGCCCGTCTTGCTGCAACTCCTCGACCACAGATTTAAATGGAATCATTTGTTGTTGTTGTTGTTGCGGTCATCAATCGAGGGGTGCCGGCGCTGAGCTAAAAGGACCGCGTGGGAGGTGGCCACAAGGTGTGTGGTTTTTAAAAAAAAAAAAAAATTCTGAACCCGTCACGTCCTCGTTTTCAGTGGCCACGGTCAATCCACCGTTGGACGAAGTTCTCCCCCAAATCGTCGCCGTCTCTCGCGGTCCTGCGATGCACCCAGTACCCGCACACGATCCGATGTCATCGCTCCGTTCCCACGCCGAAGGTCCTCACTGATGCGTCACGTTGCGTCATTATTCCTGACTATCTATCGGCCACCGTCGTCCATATAGCAACGTGCTGTGCCCA
>CM025627.2:8705657-8759519 GCA_014621495.2 Entosphenus tridentatus
ACGACCGCCACCACCACCACCATCACGACGACCGCCACCACCACCACGCTGAAGGCTGCAACGCCTCTATTTCCACCTCTTCCCTTTGCACGGCTCCACTTTAGAATTCCCTGCCGTAATCTCTTTTCCCGAAGTAATTTTTAAATATACTCTTTGGTTCTTTCGGTAAATCTACGTAGGTAGAAACAAATTATAGATCACGACGTTTCGATCGCAACACAAGCAACCCGCATCAGGTGGGACAACCACAGCAAAAAAAAACTGCTGAAGTAGGATTTTCTTTCATCCTTGATCAATGAAAGAGACATATTCGTTATTATCCAGTGGCAACTGTAATCGCGTCATACGTTGCTAGCCGCTTGCCATTTCGGGCTTTAGGACCTGTGGCCAGCGCCCATTATTTTATAAAATGTTGATGGGATACCCTCAACCGCGGGCCTCGTGACACCAATCCTGTGGTCCAAGCCTTCAACTTCGGCCAAATTGTCCCCATTTCAAGCGGAATTCGAATGTCCACCGGGCCCCCGTATGATCGTCAGTTATATTTTCTGGCAGGAATTGATTTGGACCGAGATTTGGCACCGGTATCGCGTGACGCTCCCTTACTGTACGCTGCAGGGTTGTGGCAGACCTTTGCAGTAGCCTGGAAAGAGAAATGTTCACGGGTTTGATCTGTCGTAAAGGTGGCAAGCCTATGCGGAAACAATTTTTGTGCTTCAGGCGGGATGATAGACATGTCCAGCGAGTGGTGTCAAGTTTAAGCTGTGAACTGGAAAGGGTAAATTTGCTCTTAATTCCTTACTACATAAGCGGGTGTGTGTTTACGGGTCTCCTGTATTCACCGCTAAAAGCACTGACGAACGGCTGTCTTGAGTGCAGGGGAGCGATTAATCCACTCCAGGATTCACAAATCACCCACGACGTCTGTGTGCTGTGAATTTAATCTGACCACAACACGATTCGTTGTCTCTACAAATGGCTCCATTCCGCGCGTGTGTGTGTGTGTGTGCATGTGTGTGTGCGTGTGTGTGTGCGTGTGTGTGCGTGCGTGCGTGTGTGTGTGCGTGTGCGTGTGTGTGTGTGCGTGTGTGCGTGTGTGTGTGCAGTGGGGAGCGGTAGTGTAGCGGTTATCGCGCTGCGCTATGAACCTGGCGACCCGGATTCGATTCCTGCTCACGGGCAACACCAGTGACGATTATCTGAACCGGTACTGGGCCTCGCCTAGGTCGACTCAGCCTGAAATGAGTACCTGGTGCGGTGTGTAAACATCGCCACTGGGGAGACAAAGGCGGTCGGGCGTGGTGCTGGCCACCCACCCCCTCGTGTACCGTTCCGACCTTCATAGGTGCTCGCTAACAGCACTTGCCCCTGCAGTCTGTTAAGGCTATACGGGGGGTTTTTGTCTTGTGTACGCGCAGTGCAGGGAAAATTTGTAACTGTGTGGGCCAGTTTAACACGTAGCAGGCTTTCGCGACCAATATCATCCATAATAGAGATTTGTTTCGTTTTGGGTTAGATCGCGTAAATATATGAATGTGTCTTTAAAACCGCCACCACCCGTAAGGGTTGTCACGTAAACAGAACGTGCCAATTCATCACGAGTACAGCACACCGGTGTGTTGGAGAGCCAAGCCACAACATTTAAAATCTGAGTACGACGTTTCGCCAGTAATTACAACCAGCTTCATCAGGCGACAGCCAGATTTGTGGAGAAGTCCACCTGTTTCGTTCCTTACATAGAGGCGTAGATGTGATGACCACATCTAGGCCAGTGAACGAATTCATCCGCCCCCATCTACCAACTCTCCCGCACTCTCTCTCTCTCTCCACCCTCTCTTTCTCCCACCCGGATCTCAAGATCCCCACCAGAACCCATCATGACGACAGCAGCCAAAAGGCGCGCGTGCTGCTTTGGTGACGACTCACGGAAATATTCGCACGTGAATGCGCTGACCTTTGTTTTTGCGAGGAGAGAGACTATTTCTTTCTCTCTCTCTCTGTCACATTTTTTTTTTATCGCGAGCACAAAAGGACATTGTCCATAGTGAGATCGATTCGGCTCGTTGCGATGGGTTTTGGCGTTCGGTGATGCCGGGGATTCTTGGGATAGCGAGGGGAATATTTCTGGTTGGAGGGAATTTCTGTTTGTTGTTGTTGAAGCTATAGGTATTTGATTTTTGAAATGTCTAAGGTGTGAGGATATTGCCAAAAAAAGAGCAACCGGTCAACCCTGTCATCTCTGGGTTATCTGAGCGCACGCCGCCACGAAAGGCGGCTGAGTTGCTCCCGAGCACATCGCGAAACGTAATGCAGAGTTATGAATTGAGGGAATGCCATTACAGTTTATTGTCGCAGGCGAGAAGCCCGTCGGACTGCAATATATTTTGCGAGGAACACCTCTGTTTCTCGGCGTGTGTATAATTATCGAATGTGTCAAGACCAAATGTAAAGTGTAAACCTGGCCTCTATGAGCAGAATCAAGTGTAATGTAACAACACATCTTTCGCCTGTAGCGAAGATAACATCTCTATTTAAACCGTGGGTGCTACAGAGAGGATGTGTGTACATCGTGATTATTGTGAAATGCGGTCTACAGAGGCCATACCTTCAATGGTGTTAAATTTTAAATGAAAAAAAAATGTATTCCACATCATTCCTTCACATCGTACATTGCGACATCCTGACGTTCTGTACGGAATTACCAGGGGCATTGACGGTATCAGGTACAACGGACTCATCAGAGCAGGTGGGTGAGGGATTTTATTTTGGGGAAAGGGGGTGGGGGGTTGGCCAGGTCATTGCCATTCTGGGCGCAGGTATTTAAGACTGGTCTAAGGTTTAAGAATGGAACCCATGTCCGTGGTGGTGCAGGCTTCACCCTTGTCTCTGCGCTTATAGCTCAGATGCTCCATTGCTGAGATTGGGCCTCACTTGAATGGTGTTGTTAAAGAGTAACTGAAAATATATCTTCTCTACAAACTTCTCTCTTCCCTACCCCCTCTCTCTCTCACATGCACACCACACACCCATGAAACACTCACGAAAGAGATGAAAATCAATGTATTTGGCCAAACTATAACAGTTCTTGGAAAATATATATTGCTTTTTTGGTATGGCATTATTATTATTGTTGTGTGTGAGCATGACCACTATTTTGTCATAAATGTTTCCAAAATCAATAGCAGGTCCACGTATAGATACATCATGTGACCACTGCTATGTTTGTAGTGTAGATTGGCTCCATGAGCATTATTATTATTTCATTTAAAAAAAAGATTCGGCTGGACCCAGCATTTTGTATTTTAAACAAGTGCGGTGGCCCATTACCTGTTGGAACAGGGAGAACAACCGACTGACTTATTCTGCTGAGTCTCAAAACTCTTTATCAAGAGGGTCCTGCCAAATATGTCTCGTCAACTCCTCGGCGATGACTTTTACCGGCGTGGAGAAAGCTGGATTGCCAAGAAATAACCCACCCACATAGGGGGAAGAACGGTATTCAAGTCATTCTATATTTGAGGCTTTCGTGACTGCAAGGATTCATACTCTTAGGTTTTTCGGTAAAGTCACGTAGGTAAAAAATAGAAAATAATATAAATAATAATATAAATAAAATAACTATATAATAATAGAAATAAAATAATTATTTTATTTCTATTATTATTTCTATCATTTTTTTATTTTTTACCTACGTGACTTTACCAAAAAACCTAAGAGTGTGGTATTCAATTCATTGTGTGACCATCTGTGGGAAAATTATACAAATTATTATTATAAAAAATCAGATTGTAAAAATTAGTCTCGCGCGAAGCTAGGATGTGGGTTATCTAAAAACATGAAGTTCATAAAGACAACCCTCAATTGCACCATTGCATCGCAGCCATGAGCATGGTTGAGTCTAGCTGGCTGTTCAGCAATGCCTCCCATTATATTTCGTCAAATATGCTTGAATTTTAACCCAAGTTAGTTGATAGGGAGGTTTGGTGTGGTGGGGTAGAGCGCGGGCACTGCAACTTCTTCCCAAGACGATTAGTTAGCGTGGAAGAGTAGACCAAAATACCCTCCCCAGCGGAGCTCCCTGTGGCTCCCGTTAGTGGAGGTCGTCTCCGCTAGCAGCGGCGTGTGCGCGAGCACGAGCATAGATGTACCACCATCACCGCCTCTTTGTACCACATCTCATTGGTTTTTTATTCCATATATTTGTTCATTCCGAACAAATTTAACATTGTATTATTAATATATAAAATGTAAAGTAAAATAAAGGGACACGTATTTATGATTACGTTTTTGTTCATCGAACGTTCGGAACAATATTCATGATTTAATTTATATATTTTTAAAACATATAAATATTCATGACAACACGTGGCTTTTTGTTGTTGTTTATCATCCAACGTTTTCGAGAAGAAATGCCTCGAGGGCATTGGCCTCGTGCACTGCGACCTCTTTGAGAGGGAGAGAGAGAGAGAGGTAAAAAAAAACCCTCCCGAAGCGAAGCAGATGAAAGCGGCTTGGGAATGACGTCGTGTGTGCGCGCAACGGGGCAGCCACGACGAAGCGCCGAGAGGACGTCAGCGGGCAGCGCCAAGATTCGCGAGGTTTGGCTACGTTACAAAGAGGAAGCTGCAGGAAATAATTAGTCAATCAGTCCTTATCTCACCCAGAGGGCATTGAGTCGTTGGGAGCGTGCGAGGTTTGTGCTTTGTTATGCAAATGTGCCCTTTGTTTGTCTCTTTATCTTGAACCCATTTAGCATGTACGGATGTACGTGGGACTTATTTCGCACCGTACGTAGCCAACCGGGGAAGTGCCATACCCGTTGGAATTCAAACCTCTTCACCAAATGTGGAGACATTCAATCTGCTGGTTTGTTATACTTATTTAAATCCAGGCCTCCCTTGCGGGACAGATTACTGCCTTCAATTATCTCTTACAAAGGTACAAATTTAGCCCTGCAATTACTTGCTCATACCAGAGGGAGCGCTACAGAGCCCCTTTCGATAATACTTGGCCTACTCTTCCATGCGAGCCATACATCTATTTGTTCCGCTAGTGTATCTGGTTACAAATGGACAATGAACAGAAGTAAGGTCTGTATCGAAAATATGAAGAGTCAAGAAGTTAAATTATTCATCTAAAATAACCTTTGTCTCATATCCTATCAGCACACGTGCCTAATGGACCAGCAATATTTGTTTTACAGCAGTCAAATTCTGGACCGGCTTCGACTCTATTTGTTATCATCGGCAGAGTCTGGCCTTTTGAAACAACTGCTGCTGGGTTGCTAGACGTTAAAGCGAAGTGCACGCCCCAAAGACGATGGGGCGCCGATGTGCCGTTAATATGAATGTGCAATCATTGACCTCAAACACGAGATGCTGATTTTACATTAATGTATGTTGAACTTCCTTTCGCACCGTACGTAGCCAACCGTGCTAATCGGAGGGGCGAGAAACGCTAGCCACGTTTAATTGAATATCATTACTATCGTCGTCGTCGTCATCATCGTTAACCTTCACTTCTGAGATCAGTAAAATCAGCACCATCTGATGGGACAGCAGTGACAGCAGTGGCTACGCTATGACCGCTTCCCGCCACCGGAACCAGTCTTAAGTTTGCTAATAGATGTATAAGAGGTGTCACTCCATCCATTAATTGAGCAAAGACTCACTGAGTTTCGAGTCTCTTTTCAGTAGGATCCTGAATCGGGATGTTTGACAAATTCCTTTTCAGTCAGCATGACACACTCTTCGACTCGATTTTCACCATCGCTAATGTCGTCGTTTCTGATTCCATGTGTCATAGCAGGCAGCACGCGTTGATTTACAACTGCATTACTTAGGCACCACTGGTACGTTGCTTTTCTTTATTAGGTTCAAGCACGGCTTAAAACAAAACAAAAAACTAACTTTAATCTTGGAAAATCTACCATAGATCACGTTAGCCATTAACCCTCGAGGGTGCATCAGTGCGCGTCCGATTGCTAGGTGAAGTCACCCCCCCCGCAGTAAGCCGTCAGTTTAATGCGGCCATTCGCCGGGGCAGCCTCGCCCCGCAGGGCCTGTCGGAAAAAGCCACGGGTCACAGAGGCATATCTTCCGTCAATTACATTGTTTCTTAACGAGCGCATTTAATTATTTACAGGGCTTCTCGGAGGGTTTCCATTAATGAGAAGCTTTCGCGACGCCCCCGTCGTATGAATTGAGAAGCCAGAGCCCCCGCGACTGCTCCCGCGTCAGAAACGTGCTACTCATATTTTGGCAATTACAGAGCAGCGGTGCCACCCGTGGGGAATGTGCTCACAATAATAATAAAGCAACAACAAGAATTGTATGGGGGTGGGAGGAGGGGGGGTAAATAAGATATAATAATGCGTTTAACTCTCCCGGGGATAGATATTCCGGTAAGTGAGCCACCCTTTTTGTGGCCGTTGTTGATGTGCCTTGGACAATCTCACGTTTGTTTATCAATGTATTTCTCAGTGTGCAGTCCTTCAAGGGCGTTTCACATAACATTGCTTGTGGATGCACGAGATGTCCTACGCGAGATGTCCTACACGAGATGTCCTAAATGTGATGTCCTACACGAGATGTTCTACACGAGATGTTCTACACGAGATGTTCTACACGAGATGTTCTACACGAGATGTTCGACACGAGATGTCCTACACGTGATGTTCTACACGAGATGTCCTACACGAGATGTCCTACGTGAGATGTCTTACACGAGATGTCCTACACGAGATGTTCTACACGAGATGTTCTACACGAGATCTTCTACACGAGATATCTTACGTGAGATGTCCTACACGAGATGTCCTACACGAGATGTTCTACACGAGATGTCCTACGTGAGATGTCCTACACGATATGTCTTACGCGAGATGTCCTACACGAGATGTCCTACGCGAGATGTCCTACACGAGATGTCCTACACGAGATGCCCTACACGAACTGCTCACGAGCCTTGAAGTGAATAATTTGACCCTGTGCAACTACAATTACCCACGAATCCCAGGCAAGGGCTAATATAGATAATTCATCTCAATGGGCTCTCACCTCTTTAATTAATCGATATCAGTGTCAGTGTCTATAATGGTCTCACAACGTATATTATTGATAAACGTTCATTATGAAAACAATGTACATGTTATGCGTAGCAATGCATATATTCCGAGATAGACGTTCATTCAACACTGTCAAATTTCGTGCTCCGAATCCCGTGTGAGTTTTCGTTACTTGTGGATCATGCAAATTACTTGATAATGTTACATTTCGGTTTATGGGATGCGACAAAAAAACTACAAACTGAGCCAGACGAAAATTAGAAACAATACAACGGAAGCAGTGGAAGAAAAACGATAATCGATTCTGGATTTTAAGCATGACCCCCAATGCTAAGCTTATTTCATTAACCCATCGGTCATACCAAGATCAAGAGGTCATCACGGCTAATGCTGTTGACACCAACCGCACCGGGCGATGGCTTCCTTTCTCCTGCCACTTGGTCTTCATCACCCTCCTCGATGCCGCCCTCTTTACTGGTGACGCCAAGTCAGGGGCAAAATGACAAATGGCTCCCGTGTTGGGTAGGCGTCACGACGGTGGCCACTGCAAGATAAGTCCTGAAACAAACGCACGAAACCAAACACAACTCTTGAATTCAATCACAATCCGCAAGTCGCAGACAAATTTCAGACGATTCGTCAAATCTCTGGGGAATGGCGGAGGGAGGGGGTTGTTGATTTGTTCCAGAGCTAACGTGGCACTTTGTAGGCATTCGTAGTTATATATTTATACACGCAGATTCCAAGTAATACATTGTTTTCTTCTTTAGAATAATAGCATTGTTATTTGCAGTCGCCTAATTAGTGCTGGATGATAGCTTCCCCACACTGTGCCAGTCGTGGGTATTGTTTGACCATACTTCGCCACACTGGTGAATGCAGGTCGCTGAAGGGAAAGCCTGAAACGATTCAGACATTATCATTATTATTCGCAATTTTAGCCCGGGTAATTGGGCTCGTAGCGCAGTGTATTAACCACAACGCCACTGCTTCGACCCCCTCCTGTATGTAACGAAACAAAATATATTAAAGTTTAGAAAAAATAAAGTTCTAATTTAGCATAGGGGTTGCGCAGGTGCGGTGAGGCCCTTGTGTGCTGTGCGCAGCCGGCAGCAGCCCGTGGGCAAACCTTGCCGTGCCTGCCGCCTGCCTTGCTGTAGAGGGAAAAATCATGAACTGTGCAACGACTCGGTGACTCTGGATGGGGGGGGGGGGAAAGCCCCGTTACCTGACTGGTACCTGCGTGTGTGAAGCACCGCACGTGTGTGGGTGTTTGTGAAATTTTCGCGTGTGTATGTGCAGTGTTCGCGCGTGTGTGTGCGCAGTGGTCGTGTGGATGCAGTGTTCGTGTGTGTGTGCACTGACCATCGACTTGTCGTCTGTAAGATGTGCCTGCCATTCTTCCACTCCGGTGGTGGGTGTACACCCAGGACCCTATTCAAACCCATAGTGGCCTGGTCTCAGCTAGCTGATGAAAGTTGCAAGCGAGAATTTCATCATCGCTTGCGGCTGGGGTTGGCATCGTCCCCCACTCCTCCTGACGTCGAGGGGAAATGGGCGAGATTTAGGATTGTGGCTCATGCAGCTGCAATGGCTGCTTTGGGTACATGGTTCAGACCTCACCAGATACCCTGGCTGACAGAGGAGGTCTTCAGGTTGGCTGAGAAAACGCGAAAGGCCCACTCTCATCGTCTACAGCATCCCACGTCAGAAAATGAGGCTTACCGCAGCCTTCACTCGGAGGTTCGGAGAGCCGTGAGGCGCTGCAAGGATGGGTGGTGGTTGCGGGTTGCTGAGGAGATGGAGTCTGCCTCAATGGCCCGCGATCACAAATCTATTTTAACTCCATTCAAAAAGTAACCTGCAGCGCCACACCTATTGGCATCATTAGGGGAAAGAATGGTGATCCATTCTCCGACCCCAAGGAACAGGTTTGCAGATTTGCTGAGCATTTAAGTGAGGTCCGGGGGGAGGGGAAATCCCTCAGCCTGGAAAACATCGTGGGACAAAGTGGGGGTGACCCTGCTGAGGCTGCGGTGCCTCAAATAATGGAAGAAGTCACCCCCTGTGAGTGGCTGGCTGAGGTGCCATCTGTTGAGGAAGTACTGAAGGCGATCCAGAGTCTGAGACCAGGAAAGGCACCGGGCAGAGATGATCTCCCAAGCGAAATGCTGAGGGAGGGTGGCGTTTGTGCACAGACTGCCCTACATGACATCATAACAACAGTCTGGACCACTGGACGGGTTCCGCAGGATTGGAAGGTTGCCCTGGTCGTCCCCCTCTTTAAGTAGGGGGATCGCACAGATTGTAACAACTACAGGGGCATCTCACTCCTCAGTGTGCCTTGAAAGGTCCTGGTAAAGATTATAATCCTTGGCAAGGATTAAATATAATTATTTAACATCGCCTTGCCAGGCATGCTGAGGAGAGGTTTGCAGAGCCCCATTGCGGTTTCAGGAAAGGGCGGTCCTGCACAGATGCCATTTTTTCTGTCTGTCAGCTACAGCAGAGGTCTAGGGAATTTCAACAAAACCTACATCTCTACTTTATTGACCTGGTCAAGGCCTATGATACCCTCAGTAGGCCTGGGCTCTGGGTTGTTCTTCTGCTTTCGGAGCCCCTGACCTTCTGCTCACGATCATTAAGGACCTTCATGATGGTGACCCAAAGAATATTAATTCCTGCAGTCACGAAAGCTTTAAGTCAAGATCCATGAATAGCTATTGTGCTATTAAGATACTTTCAGCAATTCTATGGAAATTACCAATGGGAAGTGGTAATATGTATAATAATCATAATAAGGTTGTCTATAACCTGCTATAACACTTAACACACACACATACACCCTGTTATTTCCCATCACACCACGAAGTGTTTTTTTTTGTTCTCCGCACTTTAATGCCCGTGCTGTTTTGCAGCAAGTGCCTCGATACGTTGCTGTCGATTACCGCCCCGCATACAGCAAACAGCCCACAGCTTCCATTCATATTGGCTAGGGTTGCCACCTCTGAGGTGCAATAAGACGGGACATGTGCTACGAAGGAGAATATCTCACAATATCCGGTGGTGAGGGGGGGCGCATAAATGTAAATGCATTGTCTTAAGTGTTGTATTATTACGAAAATTACGAGAGTCCGAGTTGATTTGATTTGCTACATGGATTGTCCCCATTTCGCCAGGCTCCTGGCTATTTGACGAGGGCGGTTCGTGATGCGTGATCGCGGCAACAGCGACGAATGTAATGCACGTGTGTTCTTTGTGGGTTTGCGGGCAGTACTCGACAGCAAAGTGTCGAGACACTTGCTGCAAAACAGCACGGGGCATACAAAGTCTGCAGAGAGGTTACAAAATGTAGAGAACGAAATAAAAACACTTCACGGTGTGATGGGAAATTACAGGGCGTATGTGTGCATTATGTGTTATAGCAGGTTAGAGACAACTTTGTTATGATTATATGTATTACCACTTCCCATTGGTAATTTCCATAGCATTGCTGAAAGTACCTTAATAACACGAAAGCTATTCGTGGGTCATGTAAATATTGATGAGCTTCTAAATATTGCATTGCATTACTACAGCGTAATTACAATATTTAATTGTTTTTTTTAATGCAAAAAAGCAACATACACAAAAGGCAAAAAAAGCCATCAACATTGCGGAGAAAACAAATACAGGGTCCTCAAGGATATTGAACCGGGACTTTTAATGCCCAAGAAGATTTCCAGCTTTCCCAGGATGGCTACCTCAACAACAGGGTGGGATCAGAAGGAAAGCAGGACAGTTGGCAATCCTACATATGGCCTGAAGGCTACACGAGTCCAACAATTTTAAAATAGCCTGCAAACAATAATGAGTTATCATGGGACCTCCCTTGCCAGTATCAAAATATAAGAATAGGTTTTGCGCTTTTTGGAAATAAAAGAGGCGTTGAGATGTGAAACACCAAACAGAAACCTTTTTCAAGGAATCCTGTCTGCATTAACCAAACGTTCAAGTTCAAGTTCATTTATTAGGTATAGCCCTGTGAGCCATTCGGCTCTTGAATCGGGTGCAACCGCAATATGTGACTGAGTGCAAACAGAAAATCCAAGAAACGATAGCAAAATATTTAAGAAAAAACACCGTACATCAACGCTGTGTGCAAAAATCCCGTAATTTTGGTAAATGTGCAAACAAAAAAGATCCTCCGTATAATATATGCATTGTCTTTGAAACTGATTGGTCCACACCAGAGACAGCTTGCTTTAGAGCCTAGTCTCAAACAGTGTCAAACCAGAGAACGCCAAAAGGTGAACAGCACAAAGACAATGCCACCATCAGGGTATTTATATGTCGGGCTGAGCAGCTACATCATGGGACCTCCATTGCCAGTATCAGAATATAAGAATAGGTTTTACCATTTCTGGCAATGAAACAGGCGTTAAGATGTTAAAACTCCAAACTGAAACCTTTTTGCAAAGAATCATGTATGCATTAACCACATATACTTGTGGTGAACAAGCAAAAAAACATGCTGTGGTAGTATATGACGCTTTGTCTTTGAAACTGATTGGTCAACACCAGAGACAGCTTTCTTTGGTGCCTCTTTTATTGCCAGAAAAGGTAAAATCTATTCTTAAATAATGATGCAATACATCGTGGCTGCACTAATCAGGTCTTATGGGGGGAATATGTTTGACCTGGCAATGCTGTGTTTATAGATTTAGGATGCTGAAGCACCTGTTGTTTTTAAAGTCGTTCTGAGAACATAGTCCATCTGTACACTCGATTAATTTTCGGCCCACCAAATGTAGTTTAAACTCTTAATTAGCCCTTAGTAAAGAATATCTTCCCCCCATTTGTGATTTAACAGAGTTAGTGTTGCCAACTGCTCTAGCTTTCCTAGAATCGTCCTCTTTTGGGGTCGATGTCTTGGGAAATCTATCATTCTTCCAAGGACATTTAAAGTCACAGTGTTTAATAATACACCACTCAAGACAACGTATTTACACGAAGTTCTCCCTTCCTCCAGTACTGTGAGATATTCTTACTCCCATGACATTTCCCAGTTCGTTTTTTTACCTCAGGCAACCCGAAGGGAGCCCCAAGCAAAAACACACGCCTCTTCCTTCGCCACGCATATCGCTGACATTTAATGTTTCAAATCCTCTGCACGCACTCATTCGCTCTTTCATTAAAGCTGGCTTTTATCGCTGCGACCGTGCCTTTTGGTGGCGGTCACACCAAGCTTGAAATAGGCTGCATTCGCGAGTCCGCGTGCGTTGTGCGCACGTCACGTGATCGCATTCGAGAATTTACAACGCACGCTCCCAAATGGAATTCGGCGGCAGCGGTTCGTTACCGCTGCCGCCTTTCAATCCGACGCTTAACGGGGAGCCGAACATTCTGTGGACCCGAAACTCAACGGACGTGGGCCCGACCTCTGTTCTCTGCACGCAAGGTAATTTACGCGACATCATCATCATCATCATACGTTCAAATTGTTGGTCGGTAGGCATGAAAAGCCGGGCCAAGAATTCAGCTCCTGCAGCCAACCCCGCCAGTGATCTGCACCGACTTATTCGGAGGCGATGGAGGCTTTTAGTGCGCAAGCCGGCGGCCCTTAGGGAAAGCGACGGAAAAAAAGAGAGGATTGGCGCCGCAAGGAGGAAAGAAATCTGCCAAACCACGCGCGCGCACATTGGCTGCGTCTTAGCCGAGCTTCCATCGACTTTCATGAACTAATAACAGCGAAAATCACGATGTCCTTTTCCTTTTTTAATCCCACGGAAGCCTTTTTTGCACGGGAGTCTCGAATTTTTTTTCTTCCAGGCGGGTCCTGCACCGTTTCGTTGTTTGGCCAATTCCACGAACGGCCGTGTCGTTTGTGGAGAACACCCACAACCATATGAGAGCAGTAGCGACAACTCAGAGCACCGCATATGTTGATAGATTAAATGATCCATTGTTGTACTGCCATCTCCCGAGCGGGATTAAAGCTCCTATTATACTTTTTTTTGAGGGGTTGATCTCAGTGACATCTGTATTGTCATGATTATGCTATTGCAATGAAGGAAATACGACCTCAGCACTGTGTTGCATTTGTTTTTTACTGCATAATTTTCATTATCCTCGTCATCATCATCAGCCATGATCTATCCACTGCTGGGTGAAGGCCTCTTCAAAGCTGTCGCCATCTCTCACGGTCTCGAGATCCAACAATCCATCGAAGCTCCTTCACGTGAGCGCATTTCATCATTCCATCTCTGTGGCAGGTGTCCCCTTGGGTGCAACTTATTCCTCGATTGCCACTCCCACTCCACACGTTAAATCCTTATTTTTCTTTCCGTGACCTTGAGCCTCTTGCTCGGTGTTCGATGGCAAAGAGGTCACCGCTTCGTTTTTTGTCTCTATTCTGATGCGAATTGACACCTGCCACCAGAGGCAAGATGCTAAATAAAGAGATAATGGCTCTGATGACGATAGGCGACGTTGAATGGCGTGGAGGGAACGCACCTCCTGCGTTGTGTTAGCCACATTCACACCACGCGAGTTGACAGGTGCAATATTGATACGAGAGTCATTATATCCTAAGGACCACCGAGGAGATGTAAGATTTTTTGACCTCTCCGGGCTGCATTACAGATAAAATATGATTTTTTTTTCGGTCGTATTCTATGAATCCTAGAACAGAATTGTGCACGTAATTTTTTTTTTGGCCCTTGGAGAAAAAAAAAATACCCCAATACTGGCCGGACTTGGCTAGCGAGAGACAGTGTCACCAGATCATCACGGCACCACTGAAATGCGTCACAGCCTTAGGCAACAACTAGTACACGCATCACACAACCCAACCTCGCAGCCACCTCTCTGACAATATCCAACATCGCTTAAGTTTCCATGCTCGTGATTAAACGCAACTATATTCTAGCAAAGCGTTAAAGGGTGTCAAACCACCCAGCGCAAACATGTCAAGAATCTTGCATTTGCTCGGCAGCATTGTGGCTTTGCAAAAGCAAACGGCAATACAATTGCGCCGGGCATGAGATACCAGGGCTCCCTGCCTCTCGTAATGAAAAACAATTCCAACGTTTTATCCATAGCTTTACCTCTCACCCCCGGACCCTGCTCAAAATATATGATTGCCACGGTGGCGAGATGTTCACAACCTCGCCTGGTATACAGGAGGCCGTGGGTTCGTATGTTGCAACAACTGTCTCCGCTTCTTTGATGTTAACCACAGTTATAACATTTCATCCAGGAACTTCCTTTTTAATGTTCGTGTTGATGCCTGTATATTTGGAGTTTGCATGTGCGCTCTCCCCGTTGTTGCGTGGATTTTTCTCCGGGTCCTCTGGTTTTTCCCTCCACATCTAGAATCAAAATACTCTCAGAGTAATTGGCTGCTATAATGTCCACGTGATAAGCCACTTCGCTGAGCTATCATCTGTGATGGCCAGGTCGCTTCTGAAAAAGAGCTTCATAGCTCAGTGGGCCTTACCTGGTTAAATAAAATATTGTTTAATAGTTTAAATTGATACTCCCTGGTGAATATACTGATCCACACGCCACTGGCCTTAAAATGTCTATAGATCATCTACTTAATACATAGCCTGGTGCAGCCAGCTATGTCACGGAACCTTTTGATACAGACAGACGGTTGATCAGAATAATGAGCAAAACATGCAATCTCTGCAGCTCCCCTCGTAACATCAATTAGAATGATGAAGCGCACAGGAAGGTTAAAATTACCTTGGACTAAGGGAAGGTCACATCTCCAGGGCTGCGCTGATAGACCGAGCTAACCTCTCAAATAGCCGTCCGCATTAAATATTAATTTGCTTATACATTAAATCGGAGTGCATGCTCGGAACACGTGCGCGTGTGCGGCCAGGATGTGAATCTGCATCACCATTAATTAAGGCGGAAAAGAAATAAAGGAAATATAATTATGTTCACTGCCAATGTCATTGAGCAATGTCAATGCACATGCACCATGTGCAGTAGCTCTTGTCTGAGATTCGCGTACCCACGACTCCTGCTGCCTGCGGAAGCTGTGGCAGCCCCATTCTTTCCATTTTTCTAAAATATATGCAATTTATTGCTATCCTGCGTTGCGGAAAGGATTTCTATCATTCGAAATGTTTGTTCAAGGAAAACAGAGGTTGTGCCGAAAATGTATCCTAATGTCCGCGATGTTTGTACGCGTATGTGAAATAAATTTGCGAAGAACATTGTGGATATCATGGGACAGTATCAAAATATAAGAATTGGTTTTACCCTTTCTGCCAGTAAAACAGGTATTAAGATGTTAAAACTCCAAACAGAAACCTTTTACAAGGAATCACGTCCGCATTGACCACACAAACTTGTGGTGAACATGTAAACAAAAACATGCTTTGATAGTACACGATGCATTGTCTTTGAAACTAATTGGTCTACACCAGAGACAGCTTTCTTTAGAGCCGAGTCTCAAACAGCGTTAGACCATAAGACGCAAAAAGGCGAACAGCACAAAGACAATGCCACTATCAGGACATTTATAGCTCGGATTGAGCAGCTACATCATGGGAATAGACTATCAGAGCATGTTTTTGTTTGCATATTCACCACAAGTATGTGTGGTTAATGCAGGCATGATTCCTTGTAAAACGTTTCTGTTTGGTGTTTTAACATCTTAACACAGCTGTTTTATTGCCAGAAAGGGTAAAACCTATTCTCATAACATCGTGGATAATATGATCTGGAATGTTTATCCCTTGCATCGCTCCGAATAAAAGGTCTACTATTTACAAGTAATGTTGCGGGTTAAATAAAAGATACTTTCACAAAACGTGTAATAATTTTAGGAAAACTTATGAATATTAATAGGAATCACAATAATGTTAGCGGGACCTCAATGTGCTTGCAAATTGTCATCGGTATTGCAGGGGAACAAAACGGCCTGCATATACTACAGTGTGCATAGAAAAGATAACTTACATTTGTAATGGTCGTTTAAGGACACATTAAGTAAATGATCAGTGAACGATGACTGGGGCACAGTCATGCGGGAGAAATCATGGGATTTGGCTAAGGACTTGGAGAGAGCGAGCGATTTGGCGGGAAAGGGAAATAAGGGAGATGGCAATGAGTGAGAGGCGGTGAAATAGACCAAAGGACACTGTTTCGGCTTTGGTATGCACTGCATTGCACCGCTATCCGAGTAGTAAACCTCGCATTCAATAAACGTTCAGAGCCAGGGTGAACATCCGACTCCAACGTATTTAATGAATAGAACGAGGTAAAACGGATGGAAAAACACAGCACAAAATACAGCATCTGTTAATACTTGCAATATCAATGCAATGAATGAACACTGCAGCATCATAACATTGTCTTAGATTACATGAATCTCAATAATAGGTCCTGGATGGACCAGGCACCTACATTACCACTGAATAGTTATACAAGAGAATAGGATACTGTGTTAAATAAGGTGACTTTGTGTAATCACCATACTGCAGCCCAAATGTACAGCGCTGCACATAACACTGAACTGTGGATGAGATACTTCTTCATCCTTGCTCTCAAGAACGCATCAAAGTTACATGGGCACAAGTCTGGCTTGAATTATCCAACTACAAATAACATTCACAATAATGCAAGTGGCAGGCTTCATTGTTAACTAGGCCTCAAATTGATCATAATTTAACAGCATTATAAAGATATGTACAGCATTATAACGGCAATCCTAACATTATAACAGCATTCCTAGTATTATAAGAACATAAACGAACTGACAGACAATGCTTCTTAAAGTCCCACAATGAACAGATGCACCGGTCTTCACTGAGACGCTAATTGTGCCTCCATTTTGTACTCTGTGTAATGGCTGACACCCCTGCCTCGTGGCTTAGAGAGCCATAAATCGTAACTTCCTGGTCACGTGACCAAACTCAACACCATATCAGGAAGTTCCTGTGTAAGCACACCCCGATATCCGCCGTGGGGCAGAACAGACACAGTTGGTGGAAAGGAGGAGGAGATTCAGAGGAACCTTGCTGTAAGGTTCCAGAAGTGATGGGGAGGATAGGTATATTGAGGTCAGTGCAACGTGAGCACGGAGCTTGGCTGAGGAGAGCGCTTCCTCCCAGAGAGTGCGTTGTGTTGTGTTGCTCGATCAATAAAGTTGCCTTGCCAGGACGACTCGTATGGACATCCTTTCACGTTTGTTAATATATTTCGTCCCTTAAGACTCATGCCAAACCGAGCATGTCACTGTGACATTAACCCATACCAAGCTGAACGAGACAATCGCATTGCAAGCATGCGCCGATGCATGCCTGTAACACAGTGCTTTGGAGGTGGGGGTTTGTCGGTCATGTTAGGACACTCCACAGTGCTTGTGACACCTGCTTCCAGGGCAATGGGGTTGTCCTGTGAATAGCAGAAAAACATGTGGTCGTTTCACTCAATAGGGAATAAAAGTGAATACATTTTGAAGGTAAAAGAGTTGGAACAAATATCATGAGAGATCATTTTAAAAGGTTGTCTCTTGATTTGGAAATAAAAATGTGCTTATACATTTTCAATTGGTGAATATGAAGGAGGAGCGCTGGAACAATTAGTTTATTTGGTTGATTCATCGACAACATTAAAATAAAAACAATAATTTATCCGTGTTTGACTAAGTGGGCCCTTTTTATCAATGGTGGCCACCCAGACGTCGTGCTCGCGAAGGTGGGAAACCTCCTCACGGGCAATGCCCAGTGTGACACAACTGATGATGCAGATGATGTCACCAAGCCCCACTCATCACCTCCCGTCCAGCGCCATACATGGGAACAAAGTTGATGTGTTGTTTCCAAATTATTTCCATGTTACCTGATTGGTAAAGCAGTTGAACCAAAAATTTGTGGAAGCAATCGGATACTTAAATATAACACTGGTCTACATTTTTTTAGACGTCGCCTGTTTCAGATATTAAATGTGTAATGTTCTTGTATGGAGACAGAGTCGTCGTAGAGACAACACGGTTTATTTATAATATAACAGGATACACTCAATCCCTAACACAAAGGGGTAGTGGCCCCTTTCACCCACAACCTGGGGAGGTATAGCCTCCGGGCTATCGTACTTAGTCACTTTGGCTACTCTGACTTCTCTAGCCCTCCGACTGGCTAGACCTAGGGGAGGCTGACCCACTGCTGGTCCGGTGGGTCCCTGACCACTGGCCCATCTGAACCTGGCCCTCAGAAGGACATCAGGCCGAGGGAATCTCAGGGTCCTAACCTCCGACCACTGGCACCGCACTGAGCCCTGGCCCTTAAAAGGACGTCGGTGGCTTGGGGTCCAGGGTCTTCTCTCCAGGCGGGCTTCTGGCTTCGGCTTGAGGCAAACTGCCCAGCGCTCTCAAGAACCCGCTTTATATACCGTTTCCCACTGAGGGGCGGGGCTCTGTGGGATCGTACGCATCCCCCAGCCCCCTCCCCTCAGAGGGGTCCTGACCACCGTTGGCCCAACTGGTCCGGACCGGTTTCTACCGCTCCCCACCGAGGGGCGGGGGTTGTGTGGGATCGCAGACACTGCCCACAGCCCCCTCCCCCCGGCGGGTACCGACCAGGAGTACACAACCACCCCGAACCGGTAAGCACCCTGGTTCTGGCGCGCGTGTGTATCAACATGACCACCACAAATGTGCTGTTTATCATGCATTTTGATGTTTCATGTTGTCATATGTTTCCTTCATATGGACTGCATGACCAATTGGAATTAATGGCAAAACATTGCCATTATGCAGCAATACAGCTTTAAGACTCATCTTCGATGAATCAATGAACAGTCTCCACTCATCTGGATCATGAACGATGTTGAGGGCTGCCATCACACCATCGATGTTGTTGCAGGCTACAAGATCGCCTTCAATGAAGAAGAATGAGACAATATTCTTTTGACGGTCACGGAACACGGAAACCCAAACATCATCTGCTAGGAGATTCCACTGCTGCAGTCTGCAGCCCAACAGCTCTGCCTTACTCTTGGGTAGTTCCAAATTCCTGACAAGGTCACCTTGTGTTATGAGGTGTGGTTCAGAGGAGGAGGATGGGAGACAATGTGGGTCAGGTGACCTTGATGGTTCAGGACCAGAAGTTTCATTCTCTTCCTCGTCTGACTCAAGTGAGAATGATGGTGCATCAGGAACTGGCAGTCCTTCTCCGTGGGGTACTGGGCGTAAAGCTGATGGAATGTTTGGATAATGCATAGTCCACTTTTTCTTCTTTGACACACCATTCCCAACTGGAGGCGCCATGCAGAAGTAACAATTGCTGATATTATCTGTTGGCTCTCTCCAAATCATTGGCACTGCAAAAGGCATAGATTTCCTTTTCCTGTTCAACCACTGGTGAAGATTTGTTGCACAAGTGTTCCAGCATATATGTGTGGCCCACATCTTGTCCTGATCTCCAAATTTTGCAGCCAAAATTAAGGTGATAGGCTTTCTTAGCCATAATGCTTATACTGCGCTTTTGTGGTGCAAATGTCACTACACTACGAACATAGCAGAAGTTATCTGCATTATTCACACAAGTACGAGGCATCTCTGCTCACTTTGGCTAAACAGAAATGTGTCCCTTTACAAAGTCAAACACTGACAAATAAGACTGCACATCACTGTATGATTTATAGAGCTGATATAGGGATTTTTTTTCAGCCGAGAGATGTAAGCTTAGTTATGATTGCATCATCCATGACTTCTAGGAATAACATGATGCAATTAATATCATGCATGATGCAATACCAGGTTCAGATTGCATCATTCATTGTTTTGCTCAAAAAGCAAGTACTGTCCAAACCCAGTCATAGATTTATCCATAGATCCAGTCAAAGATGTATTTCAGTCATTTCTGGTTTAAATTGAGATCCCTTCCCTTTATGACTCACGTATCCTCCACCATTCCCAAGTCAAGGGTCATATATACTGACCCAGTGGCATATCTTGAAAACTAGAGCAAATCAACAATTTTAAGCATAATTTTTATTGTCGGTGACCCAGAATTAGTAAAGGTTGCCTACATTTATTTCGGAAGCATTTTGTCTATAGACCAGTGTACTTGGAGAGCCGAGCTTGAAACAATGTCCAACGAATTTGCTACATTCTTAGGAGAAGCGAGGAGACAGCGTGAAAAAAAAAATCCACAACAGTTGCCACGATGATCGTGATATTTGGATATTTAAAAAAATCCCACTCTGGTTCGTTCTGCAGTCACATAGCTCCAATTCACCTACCCAGTCCCTGAAGCCCCCCCCCTTCACCTCCTTCCCGCACGACCTGTCTGTCAGCCCAACAGCGTGAAGGCTCGAAACCGACAGTAGAGGCCCGTCGACAGGTATCGCAAAGGGCACAAAAAAGAGTCGCGCACAAATCAGTTGTGCCACTGACGGCGTGACAAGTCACGTGGTGACAGAGCAGCGAGCGTGAAGAATTCACCGCAAGACGTTTGTGCAAATAGCACCATCGATTAATTCGGCCATCAGCGTCCCGAACGCTGACTGTGAACGTTAGCGAGATGCGAGGGCACAAAATGTCCCACCATAGAAGAGCCAAAGATGGACTTCGGTGTGGAGACTGTTGATCACTGTAAATGGATGTTGAACTTCTTTTACACCGTACGTAGCCATCCATGCTCATCGGAGGTGTGTAGGAAGGCCAAAACAACTAAACACAAAAAGTTATTCTAAATGAATTACTTTTCAATTTAAATCTAAAAGCGCATAGCCCCAAGTGGCTTGCTAATATCAGAAGGAAGAGCGTTCCTGGCCGCCACAGAAGCACATCTGAAAGTGCACGATCGAGTGACCGTCTTTGATGCAGTAACCGTATTTTACAATGAGCTCCACTCTGTGGGAGGTCAACATGTGGGGTTTTTAAAAATGTTTTTATTTGTGGACAAATTTGTCCCCAACATGGCAGCGTGAAAATTTCACCTTTTGGTGCGGCACTGCAGATGGAGATGTGAAAGCAGCGGTGCAGTGATTAATTATCGCTCTGCTATTTGAAACCCGGGGACCTGAGTTTAATTCCTTGTCACGGATAACATCAGTGGGGTGTTATCTCTGAACTGGCCATGTGGCCCTCGCCTTCAATCCGGAAGAACCAGCGTGATGAAGGCACGGTCAAATTAATACCAATGACCGACAACAATCTGTGGAGGCTTTTTTCTCCAGCGGTGGATCGACATTGTTATCACGATTGATTCATGATTCAAATAAACATTTCCTTGTTGTCGCTAAACTAAGTTTAGCCAATTAAAATATTCCAAAACGGAATTGTTTCCCTTTACTGGCCACCACTTGGCATCGCGTCATGTGATCTATGCTGGTTTTACTGTCAGGTCCCAATTATAATTGTTTCCAATTGGATGGGCTCCAATTGGATACTCTTAAACCAAAAAAATCTCACTGCATTCAAAATTAATTTATTTTTAAATATATGAAGGGAATTTTAATCACGTTCGTGACTAAGATGCTTTTTTTAGGAATGACAAATGCATTTAATCCTCCCAATCAATTTACCAAAATAATTTTATGAATATAAACAGCGTCACATAAAATTAAGTGAATTTGAAACCATAAAAATTGTAACTTATCAGCAACATTATCATCCCATAACACACGGGCTTTACTTTAATCAGGGCGTTACTCAATTCGATTGACTTATTTACAAAGAATATGAATTCCTGCAGTCACGAAAGCTTGAAGTCAAGATTTATTTCCATCCTTTTCTATTTTGGCGGTTGAGAATTCAGGTGAATCGATGAAACCAGGCAAAATGAATTCCAGCACATGTTGTATAAAAAAAAGTACAAAATATTATATATTTCACTGGTTTTAAACTACAAAGCCAAATTTTGTACAATTCTCACAAATTGACGGAACTTTATAATAACTTGAAAAGACATTGAACTTCACGGTCAAATGTCCAAGGGTAAACTTAAAAGTAATACAATATTTACATTGAAAATCCTCACTCAGTCTCAAGGCACTTTGAGCGGGGCTCCCACTTTAAATGGTTTTTTTTGCTCAATCCCTACTGAGAATGTTTTGCATACGAAGAGAAGAGCTGAGCACTCGGAGAGAACCTGCGCCCAAATGAGGACGAGGGAGGGTGGGGTCTAACATTTTAAAATATCCACAAAGAGGTCAGCAAAACCGCCTGCAGTACAACCTGCTGAAGGCATCTGATTACCGCTCTGCAGGTGAGCGCCTCTTACGCAACGCAATCTCAGCACGGTCCATCAAACCCCGTCTCTGCAGGTTCCACCGCTGGGGTGCATGGGCTGGAGGGCCGCGCGCACACAACAAACGGTTAACGGCTCCGCTCCGGAGAGTGTCGCGGAAAGTTAATTCGCAGCGAAATAGTACAAATAAATAAATAAATATATAAATAGAGAAAAATCTAACTCGCCGTGCACCGGCGGATGAAAGCTGCATTGAGATGGCTTCTGCGAGACATGGCGAGCATGAAGCTGCGAAAAAAGTGTGCACGTGTAGGGACACGTGCACACTGGTGACGATACCGCCAGCATCAACAGGCAAAGTTTGAAAGCCTCTTTTTTGTGTGGTTGTTGTTCCCTGCTTCTATACCAGGCAAAACACTGCCCTGCTCACGGTAATGTCTATGCTTGTATACAAGGTCTGCCTACATTTCTCAGTCTGAGGGTAATTCGTGTGTTTTTGTTGTTAAGGTTTGGGATTTCGCACTCGATTTTCATCTGTGTACTGGCAGAATTGAGAGAATACAAAATAATATATATCTTCAAATTACGACGGCGATGGATATTTTAATATTTTAATTGGGTCACCGCAGAAGACAGCGGACAATGTGGTCGCAATAATTCACAAGCTCCTTTACCAATTCCACTGCTCGATCAAGGAACCACCGCCCATGCTGTGTCAAGCTTGGAGGCTGTTTGAGTGTAGCCTGAGGCTGCTGGTCAACAAGAGTTGGTCAAATTAGGGCCCCTGGGACTGGTCCGGAGGTCACTCGCCAATAATGTTAAAAAATACATGTTTTCATTTGAACTCAACACGAGCCCGTACACAGCACTGATCACGGAACGAAAAGTGGATTGGACAACAGCAACAAAATGTGCAAGCGAAAGCCGCGAGATCGACGTGGCAGGGCTTGGTGACGAGCGGCGGATTTGGCGCACTGCCCCATCCAGGTGGAGGAGCCTCTAGCAGACGGGAAAGAGGGGGGCGGTGGGGGGGGGTTGCCAATGATGGCTATCCATGGCCGGGAATCAAACCGAGGTCGCCGGGTTCATAACGCAGCACGCGAACCGCACTGCCATAGCTGCAGGCAAACGAGACCACGTAAATTGGATTTTCACGGCGTCCAAATGTGACTGCATCTCAAGACGCCGTGCGAGTAGGGTAGTGGTGGGTGGAGGGAGGTCAAACGTTTCAACATCAGTTGTAGTACGGGGGATTTTTTTTAATTCTCCTTTTTTCAAAGAGGAGGAAATGAGGGGTAACAGGCTAAATATATTAGAGGGGGAAAGGAGACAATGTTCTGGAAAGGTTCAAATGCAGCTGGCACTGGATTAGCCTTGGCTGGCATTCGTGCTGTGGTTGTGTCAGCAGAGATGCATCTGTGGGTCAAAAAGGGCGCATCCGCTCCTGTGCCCTGACATTTTCAGAGGGCTGTTGCATGTCACAGTTGTAAAACTAAATAAATCAGCAATTGCTGAGGATTATTTAAGTTGATTAAACGAATGCATTCGGTCAGTAATTGGCATTCCAACTGAAATAAAAACGGTGGGAGGAAAACTGATATTGAACATCGAAATCGAGGAGGACAAGAAGGACAAGAATACATTTTTTGACCTCCTCTAAAATGTTTAGCTTGAGTGCACCACTGCACGTCCGTGTGTGTTTTGATTTGTTCATCATCGCAATGTAAAAACAACAGAGGCCATTCAATCAAGCGAAATCAGGCTAACTTTGTGGCCATATGCTTTTCCTGGAAATTGATATCGGAACATAGGTGTTGGTATTCCCTAGGACAAATTCAGCCTGAGCACAAATTGTGACCCAGTGCGGTGTCGTGAACATCACGACCCGAGAGACGGGAGGTGGCCAGGTATGTTTGGCGCTGGCATGACGCCCATTCAAATGCCACCACGATAAGTGTAGCGATGCATCAATTGTTCAGCAGTGATTCTTTAAGCTCGGAATACGTGCATCATATCAGATGTTTAAGAATTAATGTACTGTCGTTGAATTTATATGTATCTTATTAATGAGTTCACATAACCCCCCCCCCCCCCCCCCCGATGGAGTGGGGGCGCAGTGGTTAGCGCATCGCACGATCCGCTTGAGCTCAATTCCCGCCCATGACTAACATCAGTGTCGAGTGATATCAGAACTGCTTCTGAGAGTCAAACAACCTCCATTGTTGACATGGCATGTGGAGGCCTTCGTTCAACAGTGGCTTGACAAAGGGCTGTGAACTATATATATTTTTTTAATTATCAGTGTAACCACTAGTGGCTTCTACGTTAAACCTCAATATAAAATAAATAGATGATTAATCAATTAACTTTCGTGAAACGTAACAATTCATCAAATCTCCCAGTGTGGCTGAACCATTTTGCCTCAATTTGCCAAAAATATGTATCTGCCAACAGCACTCCCTCGCCAATTGCGGCAACGCTAATAAGGATAATGTTCGTGTTGCTGTGTGTGCAGGTTGATTTTGTAAACATTTTCGGCATCAGACACTTTGAACTTGGCACAATGATTCATATTTAACGATGGATGATAATGGCACACAGATGAGCTTTGAAAATAATTTGTTTTAAATGTTTTAGATGTTTTGCACGCAGCTTTGCACTTGTGTGTGTGTTTCAGCGTGGGGAGCAGTAGCGTAGCAGTTAGCGAGCTGCACGACAAACCCTGGCGACCCGAGTTCGATTCCTGTTCTCGGCCAACACAAGTGCTGAACATCTAAACCGGTGCTGGCCCTCCCCCTAGGTCGACTCAACCTTAAATGAGCGTCTGGTGCGATGTGTAAACATGTGTAAACATCGCAACGAGGGAGACAAAGGCGAACGGGCGTGGTGCTGGTCACCCACCACCTTGTGTGCCATGCCGGCCGTCATAGGTGCTACTCGCAAGCAGCACTTGCTCCTACCGCCTGTGAAGCTATAAGCGAAGTCTGTGGCGTGTTTGTACGCGTAGGTAAGTGTCAGTGTGTGAGTGTGGACCTGTGCGCATAGCAGTGAGCAATTTATTGCGGCAAAAAATTAGCCGCTCGGTCTTCGTTGGCGAGCTTAATTGATTCCACCATGAGATAATTATATTTTTGTAAACAAAAAATAAATGAAGTCGTTAATTAATTTGGGTGAGCGTTTGCTCGTATTTCAGTTGCTAATTGCGAGCACATAAACATTCATTATTTGTCTGCGAGCTGCCAACTGATTGGAGGATATTTTATATCCAAACAGTGTTGCCGCAATCCCTATGAGAATGAATACATTAACTGACCCGGTGTAAGATTAATTGAAATGACTACCAAATCAAATATCGGACTCTTACCGCGTAAAAATGTACAAGAGAGCCGCCAGACAATTTTGGGAAAAACGCATTCCTACTTTTGTAATATAGTCAATCATATTAATATACGTGTCCATTAAATTAATTGGATTCTATTCTATCCTCACATGTGACGATATGTTCAGGAGCCAAATGCCAACCAGTGTCGAGGTCTGCTCGCTACGAGAGGACTTCGGAACAGAGAGTTCGTGTCGTATTTGCAATGTCTCCCCCCCATTTGAAGGGACGCACGCTTCAGCGGTCGACTATATGGTCCATAGTTTGGGTCGCATAGCCACAGTCACGCTGCTGTGGCGTGTCCTTAATTGTCCTTGCTGTTGATGATCTGATGCGGTTGATGGTTACACCAAACGTGCGTTCTTGAGGAATGGCAAAGCCACAAGGTGACATGGTTGAGTGACGTGTTCATTCTGGACGTCTGCGTTGTTTCCACTCAGATCGCCAGCGGTCTTCGCGGATTTCAGTGAGATTCTAGGATGTGTGGGAAGCCAAAGCCATTCGTTGCGGTGCTTCGAGCCGTCTGTGCTTTGTTGGCTTTGAGGCACCACGTGGTTGGAGGAACTGCCATGCTTTACAGATGGAGAAAGTGAAGTCCAAGTTTTGCAGTGACGTCTTCCCAACGTTTTCTTCGAGTAGAAGGCAAAAGCTCTAGCAGTGTAGTGCCCTTATATTAAATGAATAATACATTTAATAATACAGCGCTAATTGACAGGCCTCTGTCATTCTACTGCTGGATGACGGCCTCCCCACATTGTGTCCATATGGGGGTGTTATGGTGGCGAGATGTTAACTACCTCACCTGGTATACAGAAGATCGTGGATTTGATCCCGACCCTGACGCCTGCTGTATATTTGGAGTTTGCATGTCTTTTTCCCCGTGTTCGCGTGGATTTTTCTCCGGGTCCACCGTTTTTTCCCTCCACACTTAGAATCAGCGTGCGTTGAGAATATGTGGCAGCCATAAATGTCCACATGATAAGCCACTTCGTTGAGCTATCATTTGTGACCAGGTCGCTTTTGAAAAAGAGCTATACAGCTCAGTGGGCCTTACCTGGTCAATTAAAAATAGTTGTTTGACCATACTTCACCATGCTGGTCAGTGTGGTTTTGTGAAGAGCGGGAACCCAGGGTCAGTTCCGAAATCACGTGCCACTGTTAACCACGACTGGGATTTGAACGAAGGTCGCCGGGTTTATAGCACATTTAAATATTAGCATTACGTGATGTGGCTTTTAAATTGCTTTAAACATGCAATAGGGCTAAACTTATTCAGCGAAAATAGTTTTCAGGACCATATTGTTCACTGCCTGTCATGCACTTGTAACATTACGTCAAATGCACTCTTCATGCATTCACTTATTCAGTACATTTTCTGCGGCTGTGTGGAATGCACAAGGGAAGTTGTGTGGAGAAAAAAAAAGCGGAAGACATTATTCCTTTTGGTTCTACAAATATTTTGATAGCAATTATCACATCTTGAAAGATTACTGAGCTATTTGAATTGATGGCGAACACACCATCAACAAAATCTGTCGCAACGGAGATTTATTTTATTTTATTTCTGCACTCACAGCAGTGTCACGTCTACTTACCGATATGATCCTTTTAATTCTTCCTTTAAATATTTATTCATTTCATGATCGAGTGTGACATCTGCATAATCCTTCTCAGAAATAGTAAATTGTTCTGAGGTGAACGATCCTGTAGTTTTAAGAGGTGTTTATTTTATCTTACCTGAAGGTCGTTTCAATGATGCTAATCTCTAATAATGTTCAATCATATTTGGCTCGTTGTGCCTTTGTAAAGATGGATTTTTTTTACACCTGAATTTGTCGCGTTGTAAATAATATACCCTTAATTCATGTTCAGCCTCGTCCATTCACCACTCAACGAAGGCCTCCAACCCACACACACCATGCCGCTTGTGGCGGGTCGTTTGACCATACTTCCCCACTCAGGTCAGTGTGGGATGGTAATGGCGAAGCACGCGGCCGGCTCCAACAACGTCACTCTCCGCCGACGTAGTCCGTGGCCGCGAATCAAACTCGACTCGCCACGTCTGCAGCACAGCGCACAGGGCGTGCGCGTTGCGTGTAGAATAACGCTCAGCCTTATCCAGACCACCAGCATCGAGAGAACTGAATGTGTGGCCATTGTGTAATATTTTTTTTTCTATATAGAAACACCAACTCAAAGAGATGTGGTCTGAAACAAAACCCGACAAAAAAATAGTCTGAAATTGACAATGTGTGTGTTGTTAAATCTATGAATTTTTGCAGCCTGCAGTGTTACATATTTGAAATGCAGTGCAGTGTGCCAAAGCCAATGTTACGCAACTCCACCATGTTTTACAAATACATACACTGACCGTGCTTATTTTCATGTGTTGATAGTACATTATGTAACGAGGGCAGAGTAAGAACCATATATATATATTTTTGGTTCTTTCGGTAAAGTCACGTTGAAGGAAAATAATAAAATAATAAAAATAAAACTATTAAATTCTCACGACATTTCGACTGCAACACAAGCAATCATCATCGGGTGTGAAGATTTGAAAAAAACGCCACTTTTTTCAAATTTTCTTGCTGTGGTTTTCACACCTGATGATGATTGCTTGTGATGCAATCGAAAACTCGAGAGAATTGCATTGTTTATTTTTATTATTTTATTATTTCCCCTTCTACGGGACTTTACAGAAAAAACCAAGAATATGAATCTATGCAGTCATGAACGCTTTAAATGGAAACCATAGAGATTTTGGTATTATTACATAATATTATTACATAAAATTATTACATAATCTTTACATGCCAGTGCCTTTTTATTTTTCTCACACAAAAGACCAGGGTGAATGTAAAGCAGTTATTTATGAACAATTACTATCACAATTTAGTTCTAATCCACATTCGCAATTGCATAACGGGCAGGTAAAGAGCCTATTCATTTGGTACGTTGAAGTACAACGCATTCTTTGTGACCAAATCGTGTAGAATGCGCCTGATCTTGTCATACCTCAGAAGCTAAGCAGGCTCTGGGCCTGGATGAGTGACCCCAGGGCACACTTAAGAGGCTGTCTTGAGGACTCAAAAGGCAGTGCAGCAAAATCCACGGTTGTTCTCTCCTTCCCTCCATCGTCGTCAACCCACACCGACCGGCATAGTGAAGTATGGCCGGTGGATTTAGATTGAGAAAAATCTACCAGCGGGGCTGTACATGTTCACGTTACACGAAATATAGGGTGCTTCAAAAGAATGTTAACACTTCCGAGATTTTGCAACAATACAACGAGAAATGTGCCTCCGGGCTCTGGAGACCACCTGGAGAAGATTCCAGGCACGCGTTGACAATGATGGCGAACAAGTGGAAACTCTTTGACTTTTTCAAGCTATTAACATCCATTTGTTATGTCACAGAGCATCATCCGTAAACGATAGTCCCATTAAAGTGTTAACATATTTTTCAAACACTCTATATAACACGGAAACCACATTGGTCAATGCCATTATAAAAGTATCAATAAGCCACCTGCCTTAAATGTATTTTTAAATCCTTTATATTAAGTTCACTTGCGCGCTTGCTTGCTTGCTTACGACCGTGCAAATCTTTCGGTCGTTTTTTAACCCACTTTCCGTGATCCAATCGAGCTGACATTTTCCACACAGACTCGTTGTGCGTGACAATTAATGTTCGTGAATTTTTTTTTCCAAAATTTTACACTTTTTAGGACAAAAATATTATATTTAATTACCAATTGCTTAATGCTGGCATGCAATCATCTGACCCATAGGTGGCAGCCATCTCAAGCCAGAGGACGAGAGGACTCTAGCCGCCACGCATATAAAGGATTTATAGTGAAAAACTTTGTTTTTACGGGTTAATTTTTTACAACAATGGGCCCGCGATGGCAGTCAACAACGGTCAGGCAAAGAGACCCCCCTCCCAAATAGCAACGCAATCAGTGCCAAAGCACTCCTGCTGTATCACGGAGCTCCATGCTGCAGCACAATCCTGAGACAATACCGTGTTGGTGACTGTGGGTCACTGCACCAGATGGCATTCTGTGTATGGAACGCACACAATAAATGAAAAATTGTGCCGATGAAGATAACGAGAATTGATCATGATGACGACGTTGCTGGTGCTGGTGAGGATTTGAACGTGGTTATTTTTTAAATGAATATTAATCGAGTGTGTAATACATTTCTGCACCCCCCCCCCAACCCACACCGAACTCTCTATGCCAAGTCGACAAATTCCATATTTATCTTCCAAGTCGACAACAAATTCACGGTTTTGATTTGATTCAATCATTTATTATTTTAGGGAAAGTCGCACATGTCAGTACATATGTATGTTGAACTTTTTTTTGGACCGTACGTAGCCAACTGTGCTAATTTGAGGTGTGATTAATCGAGTGGCCGGACTATTTCTATGAACAAATCAAAAATGTACAAGCCCGAAATCACCGATTCTCACACCCGTTCCCTCGACGCGCGTATCACGAGAATCAATTCTATGAATCATTGATCATCATCATCATCATCATCAGCCACGATCAATCAACTTCTGGATGAAGGCCTCCTCAAGCTGTCTGAATCCGTCATAGTCCCCACTATGCAACAATAAATCTTGCTCCTGTACATGATCCGATTACATTTCTCCATCTCTGCAGCGGCCGTATTCTCGTGAATGTTTCTCCTTTGTGTGCTACTCCGACCCACCTTCCATCAACCCTTGTAGCCACGTGTCATGCCCAAGTCCACCTTATTTAGAGTACGATGATAAGCCACTTCGTTATCATTTGTGGCCACGTCGCGTCTGAAAAAGAACAATATAGCTCAGTGGGCCTGACACCTGGTCAAATGAAAAAATTTGTTTTATTTTATTTTGTTAACAGTCAATATAGTGTATCTAACTCTGTATGTTCTTTATTCCAAATGCGTCCTCTTTCCCTCTCTTAGTTTCATTCCAAGCACGAACTTCGCCGTGCTTGCCTGTGTACTTTTCACCCTTTGTTCCAATGCTTTTTTTTTCTTTTGTCAATTTCCAGTGAAATATATATATCGTTACATGCCCACCGTACAAACATTGCACAGCTGTTGCCGGAGAAGCGTCGAGCAAGTGGCTCTTTTTGAAGAAAAAATAAATCCTGGAGCCGCTTCACACTCCGCTTTGCATACATCCCCCCCGGTTGGCTGTACTCAACGAGTCGGGGGTGGGTGGGGGGCGGGGCAGGCGTTGTGGGGCATTATCGCGTCCCCCAGCTTTCAGACGGATATCTTGCCTCGGAAATGAATCTCGAGTCCTCAGGCAGGGTGGGTGGGGTGTGTGGGGTGTGTGGGGTGGGGGGGGCAGGCTGGTGGCTCAAGAGTGCACAAACGATGATGCGGATGGCCACGCGCCCGGCGCCCGCCAAAGATGCTCGGTCGATTTTTTGAGGCCGTCCTTTCAAACCGTCTGAAATTGCACTTGGGTTTTTAAAACAAGTGTTTATAGCGCGAGACGAGGTTTCGCCAAGTATGTATCTCTCTCCCGTTGAGTTGCACCAAAAACCGCAACGAGGGACGCGAATGAGCTGAGAAAGCAATTCAGATGATCTGTAATAGTTTTGTTTTTTTAAATATGATAAGCGAAGCAATTGCACACACGCAGTCGTGATCCCTGCAACCTTGGATGAAACCAAATAAGTGCTTATTGAATATTACATTTTATGTTCAAAACAAATTAAAACGCTGTTGGATTGCAGTAAGCAATATGTGGCAAATATATTTTTTCTATTGCAGCGAGTGAAGGAGTTAATAAAATATATTTGCCACTCTGAATTGCAGTTAAAAAGATAATTTTAGGATCTTAGCGTCGGATAGCCAAGAAAACAAAACCTGAGAAAATCTCAATCCTGGTTTAATTGAGTGCCTGTGCTTGCAGGTTGAAATATAACTGACGGCTCAGGGTGGCTTTGGAATGGTTAAACTTCACACACAGAGTTCTTTCACAGATCGTTTCGCACGTTGATTTTAGCACGTATTGTTTACGAATCGCAGCCAAAAAATACAGAGTAATTATATAGCTAAAACAATGAATTGGATAATGATTATTTATTAAATTGCTTACTCCTCTGTTGAAAATTAATTACAGGAACACTGATCCTCTGTAAACAGCACAGTGATGGATTTTAATTCCCAACGTAAAAACAAATATTAATTGCATATAATTTAACATTGATTTCCATGTTATATGCAAATGCGTCATTAAATTGCATCGGTTTGGGAGGCATGAGGCATTTAAATAAATAACAAAAAATTCCGAGCCACATCAATGTACGTCATTTAAATATTGCACATTGAATATGCTTCCTAACCTTGAAAAATTACCGATTGTTTCATTATTACACAAGTATTCATTAAACCCATTTGCTCACCTCACGTTCAGCATCTCCTTTAACAACATTGAATCCTGTTTGACGATTATAATCTCTACAAAATATTTGTTATGAATGTTTAAAATTTCGAGGTAAAACACAGCAAAAAGAGGTTGTTGTCATTCTATTCTCCCCACCGCGGTTTGAAGGATAAACTATCGGCACAGTTTGTGAAAACAATGGGGAAAATTTCGAGAGAATTCTACAACAAAAAAACCAATGTTTTTATTGCCGTCATGCTGTTTCTTTTAGCATATAGTAATTCAATTATTTCCCATTAAAATGCGGCAATTACCGTCCAGCGGTTTGATTAGTGACTGCAAGGGAGTGATCTGGGCCATTCATTACGATGCCAAAGAAGCTCTGCAATTACGGGCACCTAATTTATAACGAACGCACAATAAATTAACCGGCAGAAAAAATAGCAACAACACAACACACGTTACACTCGTGTACATATTACAGTGCAGTAGAAATGGGGGGGGGAATTTTTGTTCGAATGCAATGTTATTAGAGCAATACTTTTAATATCATTGTATTTATTGTCATGGTTACGTGGAGTGGCGGTACAGTGGTTAGCGTACTGGGCTACAAACCGGGCAAACCAAAGTTCAATATTCCCGGCCCTGGCTAATATCAGTAGTGAGTGATATCTGGACAGGTCCTGAGCCCCTGCCGGCTTCATCGACCCATACTGACCGAAAATGGTGAAGTATGGTCATCTGACCCCCTTAACTGACACGCCATGGTGAGGCTTACATTCACTAATGGGTTGATGAAGGGTTGTAAATGATTATTATTTTTACCACAATTTGTGTATATTTAATTTCCATTGTTTATTGCCACAATGAATCTATGCTTCGCAACTACTCTTGCAATTAAAGGACTTCATATTGAATTTGCATCATTATTTTTCATAGCCACAATTTACTGGTACATCACGCGCTCTTATTACTGCTATGTGTCATCATTTCCATCGTGGCTTGTTGTGGCTAAGCCCAGCGCTCGTCTGGTAAGAATAGTACAGTGAGTACGTATATCGCCCATCAATCCAGGCTCCCTCCCCCCCCAACATGCTAAATGCTCAATACCCATTCGTGACCAACTTTGAAAAGAAGTCTTTAGACTCGGTGAAACTTTCTTGGGGATAATCATTGCCATTATCATTATGATTGACTTGATCGAAGCAGGTTCGTCCCCTGGCAATACCTGTGTTGTCGTGATTCCTGGTTGCATTTCATGTCAAGAATACTTAGTGGCCTCTAGTCGCTCGGGGTTTGTGGTTCAAGCTCCATCTATTCCATCTGTCCCCCCTTTCACCTTGCAGCACTGCACTCCCTATAAGAGATCTTGAGCAGTGAATAAGGGAGGGATAGTCTAGGTGGCTTCACCTTGCCTTCCTAGCAGTATTTATTTTACGTGACGACATATCTGTAGGTGCATATAAATAATGGGCATTATGTAGAATTGATTACACCTACGGGATCAACATCATTGATGTAAGGAAGCATGATGACATCAACATCAGCCTTGGTCGAGAAGCCCTCCCGACCTTGACAAACAACTTGTGAGAATAAATGATCGTTTCCTGCAGGGTGAAACGTAAATCCACTGGACATCTGTGAAAAAGAGCTTCATAGCTCATCGGATTCCTCCCGTATAAATACAGATTCTGATTCAGAAGCGGGGTCTAGTTGTGAGCACGCGTACAGCCCTGTTTCCAATCCACTGCTGGACGAGAGCCTGTCTATGCCGTACGGCTTTGTGGGGGTTAAACTTCGATCACACTGATCAATGCGGGTTCGTAAAGGCTTGGAGAGCGAGACACTGGATCATAGCACGGTGGACAACGGCGAATTCTGCTGCATTGCATTTGCTGATAATGCAGCCTCGCTGCCGCCTCTAACATCTGATTTGTGCCTGGCTGTTGCCCATCCAAGAGCCATTCAGGCTCCAACCTGCTTAGCTTCTGACATTTGATGTGCATGGGCGCATTTCCTGGTTGGTGTGATCCTCGGCTGCTGTGGGAACACTGCGTGGAATCTCAGTGCACGGCGAACTTGCCTCTGCAATTCACCTCGCACAAAGTGGCATGCAGCACTGTAAGGTTGCCACTGACACGACCACGCGTACGGTAATTAGTGATAATTGCTGCGCCTAAACCCTGATTCGTACATAGAGAGCCTGTGCTAGGCAGAAAGCAAACTCTCAAAGTGAGACCCTCACTTAACAAATGATTATTAATTGAGCTAACAAAGCCATCTCGCGCATCCCATTATGACAATTATTTGGGAATGCATTGCATCACATCATACAATTACCAACAATACAGATTTGCTACAATATATTAATATAAATCACATATACATCACATATATACTTGTCATACATATTTACATGTCTTCGTGGCCTAATTAGGGCAATCGTGCACCACTTGAGCTCTCACCCGCCTCTCCGAGCGCTGTGGCCTCACAGACCATCGCTGCGGCCTTATTGCGAAGGAATCCAGCAACAGCAATTAAAAACCAAAACCGCATTCATGATGATCGTGCATCTCGACAAAAAAAAACCGGGCAGACAACGTCGAACGAGCCAACGAAGCCACGGAGAGGTATGTCAGCGATATCCCGTTTCCCAGCACAACGATGCACAATGTGCACGAGATGCACTCGTGTTGTTTTCCGCGGGAGTGGAATGCAAAAATCTAAACATCGTCAAATACACCTACCGAGTAAATGAAGACGAAAACAAATGAACAAAAACACACGGTGAAGGGGCATCTTGCAAATTGCTTGTCACTGCTGGCAGAAGAGGTGGGCTCTAAGTCACCCGAGATGTTATTGTGGCCGACTCTGGCGAGATGCGTTTGGTAGGGGTGAGAGTAGTCGCGTATTCACCCCGCTGCGTGCGATCTGCCGATACGTTGACTGCGGCGGTATTCATTTGTACTGCTCGGTGGGCAGAGACGGTGGGGAAGGATTTAACAAAAAATTGCCGCAGCATTTCGACTGCCACGCCGAATCAAACCGGGGACCCTTTTGATTGCAAGTCCAGCCAGTGAAGCATTACAACGCAGCGGCATCGCACCTAAGTAGAGTCCCCCTTGAAAATAAATAAGAGCTGGAAAACTCCGCCGGACTATTCTCTGTGAAAGTTTAAAACTGTTGTTATCAGTCATCTAAGTGCTTCCAAGACACTGACCTTATTTTCTTCCCCCCCCCCCCCCCGAACACAACATTTTGCACGCTCTTAGGAACTCTTTTCACATCTTGCATCGTCTCCTTGGCCAGCGACCACGCTCCTGATCCATATGTCGCAAATGTAATTGAGGGCATCTGCTGTCAAATACAAAAGGGGCATTTTTTTTTGTAAAAAAAAAAATCCCTTTTGAATTTCACTCTTTCTGAGAGTTTCACTCTTTCTGTCAAAAAGGCAAGGTTGTTCACCATTACATCGTGAAGCTATATTGAGGGAGAAGATTATTTCTCGAACAATATCCATTGAAGGAAAGAAAGCTAAATCATTTTTGAGCCGTCTTACAAATCCATCGCCAAACCTTGACTTCCCCTTCCACTTGGGGAAGCTTTCTGAACGCTGTTGTTCGGGGGTGCATGCACTGGAGTTTATTATTTGCTTTCTTCAAGGCTTTTACGGTGCTGTTGTACAAGCAGCCATTCTGAGAGTGAGGACGATTGGGAGTGCAATGCAGTTTTATTCGATCAAAATTCCTCCTCCCCCCGTCTCAGCTAAAGCGCGTATCTCAATTTACCTCCATTAATGTTTTGGTTAGTTTCCATTTCGCCAAAAGCACTCCAAACTGCTCTCGTCTGCCTCTTTATCTAATGATTTTGATTGCAGTCGGCCGTCAATAACTGCCCAAGGTATACAACACTGATGCGTTTCCTAATTGCGACCCTCCAACATATCACTCCAATTGTTTAATAACCGTGTTACACATTCGTTGTTTTTTGCTCGTAATTATCTTGATCCCAACTTTGCGGCCCTCTTTATGAAGTCCGTCAATCATTTACTGTAATTCATTTCTATTGGTTGCTATAATGACGGTCATAAAACAAATTAGATTGTTAATATTTTCTCTATTTATTTTTAAGTATTTACGTGTCAATCCATTGTGTTTTTTTTCCATCTTCTCATATCCCTAAGAATAATTTATTACTTCAGGCAATCTCAGTGTGGCGGTTCCAATTTTGTATATGTAATTTTTTCCTACACTTTTTTCTTTTAGGTCTTGATTTGTGAGCGAGCGAGTGAGCGAATGCGTACATTTTTTACGCAAATTCATTTTCATAATCTACAAAGGCTAAGCATAATAATATTTGGCATTCATTAGTCTTTGCCAAAATATGATTTATAGTTGAGACAGTAGATACGAGTGTGTCTTCTGAGTTTGTTCCAACAACTGTCTCCGCTTCTTTGATGATAACTACAGTTAATACCATTTAATCCAGGAGCTTCCTTTTTAATGTTAGTGTTGACGCCTGGATATTTGGAGTTTGCATGTGCTCTCTCTCCCCGTGGTGGCGTGGATTTTTCTTCGGGTCCTCTGGTTTTTCCCTCCACATTTAGAATCAAAATGCGTTCAGAGGATTAGTCTGTTATACATTTCCACACGATAAGCCATTTCGTTGAGCTCTCATTTGTGGCCACGTCGCTTCTGAAAAATAGCTACATAGCTCAGTGGGGTCTTAGCTGGTAAAATAACAAAAAATTGTTCGTAGTTTTATAGTTTATAAACGTTCTGTAGTTGTCTTTCTCTACGCACAACTTTTCCAAGACAAGGTCGTCCCTTACAAGTGGCAATTACATCAGGGCCGGGACTTGCTCGGGACCGTTCAGGAGTTATGATTTGACGATTTTTTTTACCCTTTCATCTGGCAACAAAACTGACACCTTTTTTACAAGGAGTCATGTTTGCATAGACCACAATACCTGCAGTCATAATGCAATCAAAAAACATAACTCTGATAATGTATGCACTGTCCTTGAAGTTGATTGGTCCACACCCGAGACAGCTTTCCTTAGAGCCTAGTCTCACATGGTGTTGGACCAGATGACGCCAAAAGGCACACAACTCAAAGACAATGCACCATCAGAGTATGAGAGCTCGGGCAAGCATTTACACCATTGGAACCTCATTTGCCAGTAAAAAATATGATAATTGTTTTTTTACCCTTTTATCTGGCAACAAAACTGACACCTTTTTTACAAGGAGTCATGTTTGCATATACCACAATACCTGCAGTCATAATTCAAACAAAAAACATAACTCTGAGTTTGCAAACAAAAAGCATAACTTTTTCTTTTGGGCGCTGTCTCTCCGACAGCCCTGTTCGTCACCTGAGGACGGCTGCTTGCGTTGTGGCCGAAACGTCGTGAGAATTTTATCTTATTATGTTTCATATTTTATTACTCCCCTTCTACGTGACTTTACCGAAAGAACCAAGAATATACTTTCCAACATATTTTGCTTCTCGGAACAATTTAATTCGCGACTAAAACGTTACTTTCCGAGACGCAGAACCAGATGAAGTCACACGGCGCACGCTTTGATCCAATTTGGCCGATTTTTATCGAGTGCGACTCCCTAAAAGTGCTCCAACTTTCCACTCAAAACTTAATAAAATTGTACCATGTGTATGAGTCATTGTGACACCCCCCCCCTTTCCTTAGAGACAGACAGACGAATCAGCAGACAGACAGACAGTGATAATGCATTAACGCCTTCAACCTGAGTTGCAAACCACTTGTTTGCGTGCAGTTGCTGTCTGGCAGACTCAATCAACAATCAATCATTCCCTTGGTTTATAGCCAGGTAAGAGTCTAGTGGGATTTGGTACTCATTTGGAAAGGGGGACTGTGACAAAAAAAAACTATCTTGGGATCCATATTCTTGGTTCTTTCGGTAAAGTCACGTAGGTAAAAAATTAAATTAATAAAAATATTTTTTTACCTACGTGACTTTACCGAAAGAACCAAGAATATGAATCCTTGCAGTCACGAAAGCTTCAAATCTAGAATCTTGGGATCATTAATCACAATTGTCAACATGAACAAAGCCACGAATGGCAACAAAAACTTCTGAAATCCTCGGCGTGGGTGGCGACATTACAGGCACGATGAAAAGATTAAAAGTTTTCTTCTCAACGTCGACTCACGACTGCTTGCCCTGGCTGTACGGCTACAGCAACCGTGGTGAGCACAGCATCCGGCCAAAATGGAGCGTGATCATGCCACCCTGCAATGAAATGATTCCCGCCGTAGTTACCCGACGTGTTCTCAGGTTGTACCACGTGTTGTTCGCACATTGTCCGACGTTTCGCTCTAATGTGCTGGAGCGAAGTCTTGAACCGTACAACTACCCGTGATTCTTGTGATTTGACGGTCTCTGCCTGGTCACCGCTGACTGTACACACTGTACACACGTGTTTGATTTGGTTCGCACTTAATTCTGCATATTTCCAGCAAAGGGCATCACGACATTTTTTCGCTCCTCGTGCTCGGAGCTTCAGTTCCTTAAGAAGCTCCCAGCACATGGAGCGGAACATGACACATCGTGCCAAACAACACGCGGTAGGTGGGCCGGAACGTCGGACATCCTGTCAAACAACGTGCGGCACACGTATGACGTCGTGCCGAATAGGACGCGGCACAACTTGAAAACACATTGCATAAGAATGCGTCCATAAATGACGTCACGCGATTTTGGACAATTTTTGACCCCCCCCCCCCTCGTCACATAGCGTCACATTAAGTCAGACCCCCCCCTCAAATATGACGTCACAAAGCTCTGCCCCCCCCCCCCCCAAATAAAACATGCTTCAAATCGCTTGAATCTATTGTCACTGTAGTGCGTATTTAATGTGAGGCTACACTCTGATGTTGTAGGAGAAGACATTTATATTAAAAAAGTCTATTTAATTAAGTAGAACGTGTTGTCTATATTTAAAGTTGCGCATTTTGATGTGACATCACATTTCTCCAACGCGGGCGCGGGGGACAGGGGGACAGACGTCGGGCACCCCCCCCCCCCCCGGGTGCGTCACGTCATTTATAGATGGCCCCTAACCGCGTGGCATAATCGCGACAACCCGCGCTGAAGCGTTGGCTCTCTCCGCAGGCAAACGGGCTTCTCTTCTGCTCCGAGCCACGTAGGTTGAGCTCAAGGAGCATAAACCATCACGTGAACTCCGGCCGTGCTCGCAGCGGCTTTTGGCTGGCCGTCGAACAAAGACGGCCACTGCATCGCCCTGCGTTTTCAGACGCGCTTCTGCGGCCGTCTGGAACGCTCTTCCTTCCGATAACAGGAAGCCATTGGAGCTGTGGCATTTCTAAATCATCTGGGTTGAAAACTCGTCTCTTTGGTTTGTTGTCATTAACCCCGCACCTCCGATTTGCACGGTTTGTTACGTACGGTGCAAACGAAGTTCAACATACAAAGACAAGAACAAATCCCCCCGGATAGCCTTAACAGAATGTCGGGGCCAGTGCTGTTTGCGAGCACCTATGAAGGCCGGCAGGGCACACCAGGGGGTGCGTGGCTAGCACCACACCCGGCCGCCTTTGTCTCCCCAGTGGCTATGTTTACCACATATCGCACCAGGTACTCATTTGAGGCTGAGTCGACTTCTCATTACATACCTACAAGGAGCCGTCCACTTACACTGGCCCCGTCTCTTTGCATATCTAACGCAGCGTATGCGAAGGGCGGCTGCCCCCCCCAGTATTGCCTATTAGAAGTTGCACACGTGGTGAGACCTCACTGATTTAATGAATACCAGGGCGTCGGATTGAGGATTAAGCGTCGCTCCTACGCCTACATGAAGCAGAACTCTATTCTGTCTCCACATATGAATAAAATATGTTTAAATCCCATCGGCCGATTGGCTTTGCAGACCAATAATATCCGGAAGGTAAACACCGGTCTTGAGTTTGTTAGCTCAAACAAATTCCCACTGTGGGCTGGTGGAGGGGGCTTTTAGAAGCAGTGCAGATATCACTCGCATCTGAAGTTATTAGGGCCGGGAATGAAAATCAGGCCACTTGGTTTATAGCGGTGAGTGCTAAGCATGCTTCATTTTTATTTCTAACATTGAAAAAGCTTCAGTGAGTCTCAATACTTTATCAGGAGGGTCCTGCATTGCACACTGTTGAGGAGGTAACAATTCAAACTCTGCACAGATAGATTCATAAATCCACTGCGTTACCACCATCTCCTGGCCAGACACGATCAAGGAGTTTTCCGTGTTGCCAACGGGGATGAACATTGCTCACATCTCATTGGAAAACGATGACATTTTGAATCCATATCGATCGGCTTGGGTTGGTCACGCAAGTTCATCTCACTAAACCTGTAGAAATATAAGACTCGGTGGTTTAAAATGCCGGTTGCAAACGTTTGATGAGATTGATTATATGGCAGATTTTATGCGTTTTTAATGACGTAACCAGAAAACCCTCCTGATTTAGCTAGTGGTGTCCCAGGATCATAATTTAGCAATATATCCCGTCTGGCTGTTAAAATAAAATGATGCATAGAGGGTAAAGCTGAAATAACTCCAGACGGAAAGTAATGAAAAGTACAGGTTTTATATATATTTTTTTAATTTCACCATTAAGCCAAATGCCAAATGTGTCACCTTCAAAGTCCGTGGAGCCGGAGCAACTTTAACTCACTCTGACGACGGGACACTGAGATGCAAAGAGCCTCATTTCTGATCACCAACAGCCTACGACAAAATCGCCCCCAAATAAAACCAATCTCTGCAAATATCTTCGTCAGAGGCTAAGCAGGATTTTGGCTTGGTTGTCACCCGAATGGGCGACCACCAGGGCTGTCAGTATAAGGCTTCGAGGTATGCCAGAAGTTGGAAGTACCAAACGTAACCTCCTCCTAATGTGTGGTGGCTTTTCTCCGGCAACCCCGGCTTTCTCGCACGCGAAGTCAAAAGCTCATTAATGGAATTGGCCAAACATCCCGAGGAACGATCCTCTTGAAACCGTGTCACGGGTGCTCAGTGAGCATTTCCTACACCGTTCGCATGATTACGACTGCCGTGATTAGCTCGGGGTGTTACGAATTACTCCACCTTGGCATTCAACGAAGGAGTCATCTGATCCAATTACATACAAACGATCTTCCTTAAGGTTGACAACTCAGGTCCCCCGTGCCTTCCCATACAAACCTCCCTATTAACTTCGCAACACAACAACTAGGGGAAAAAATTGCCTTCCCTTCCCTTGCCTTCTTCGACTGTTTTTTTTTGGTGACATCTTCACCAGATGCAGCTTTAACAATATCATACTCAGGGCGTAAAGCATATGCAACATAAGCGAATCAAAACGGGTTTTTTTGCGTGCACAATTTCAATGCATGTATCGCGAGCTTAAGAATCAATGTTATTCGATTAATTAATGCAATGTAATCACCTATTATTTTATGTTTTTCTTTTCCTACAATTTCACCCAAATTGTGTTGTTGCTATTATTATTAGTTAATTTTAGTGTTCATCTACTGTGTACAAACCTGAGATAGTAGCAATGGAAAGTGTACTTTCCTGTTGCAGGCTGGACTCTTTCCACAGTACAACCACTCTGGCCTTCTCTACAAATTAGTATTCATTTTATCGATCCTTGAGTCTAACCCTGACCGCGATTTGAACTCACAACCTTTCGTTCATGAGCCGCGTCCTCTACCGCTGCGACCACGCATCCGGACGACCGATAGCTCTCGAGTGCCAAACTTACACGCATTGAAACATGGGCACCTCTGTTTACTTAACACTTATGTACGACCTAACCCTTACTCTTAACACTCGGGTAATCCAGCCCTAAACCCTCATCTATATCATTCGGATGCAATTGGCGTATCACTACATCTAGCCAGAGGAGCCTCATTCTTTTTCACTATGTTCGTCTTTGGGATGATTGTCGATTTATTTCATTACTTTGTTTGCACTCAGAAGGAAGACGCAGTGACCCAGGTACACGGGGCAAATACTCAAACCGTGGGTCAGCAAACTGCTTGCTGCGCTGCCCGCCGGCAGCTTGTCCCTGCATTCGTGCCCTAAACCCATCGAACCACACGGCTTATCAGCCGGTGGCAGCCGCTGACACCTCTTTCAAGGTCAGTGTCAAAGCCGAGACACCGGATTTCAGCTGCGCTTGTGGGCGAGCGTTCTACGGGAAATGAAAAAAACATAAACATCATATTCCACGCCCGGCGCCCTTTTGAGACCTCAACGGCACGGGGCGCACGGCCGAGGACTCGTTGGTCAATCGTGTACACGGCTCTCGCCGTGAAAAATTCACGAGCAGCGCGCTCGAAAGACCCGGCGGGAGAGAATTCATGTCAAAAGGGCTGAGCCGGCGGCCACCCGATGTCCTGGGCCGTGAGCCCCGGGGCGATCAAGGGAATTTATTCACGTGGCCCATCTTGATCTGGCAAGGTTGTGACGTGTCGCGAATTTGCCCGCCTCTCAGCCTGAGTGGCAGGTGACCACGGAAAGTGGGACGAGGTGGGGGGTGAAATATAAACGTCCGTTGCAAAAAAAAAACCCAGAAGCGTTTTGCCAGTTCGTTTGGGCGCAAATGCTGGCACAGCATTAAACAACTATGATTGTCATTTGTTTTTTAAATCCTTTATATTAAGTTCACTTGCTTGCTTGCTTGCGCGCTTACGACCGTGCAAATCTTTCGGTCGTTTTTTAACCCACTTCCCGTGACCCAATCGAGCTGACATTTTGCACACAGACTCGTTGTGCGTGACAATTTATTTGCGTGAAATTTTTTTTCCAAAATTTTACACTTTTTAGGATTTTTTTTTATATTTAATTACCAATTGCTTAATGGTGGCAGGCAATCATCTGACCCATAGGTGGCAGCCATCTCAAGCCAGAGGACGAGAGGACTCTAGCCGCCACGCATATAAAGGATTTATAGTGAAAAACTTTGTTTTTACGGGTTAATTTTTTTACCGAGATGTGTTTCCCTCCCTGCACGTTGAACTTTTTTCGCATCGTACGTAGCCAACCGTGCTAATCGGAGGTGCTGCAGTTGCTTTAACCACTGCCGCACAGCTCTCCCCCAATTATTTATATTTTGATACATTTATTACATTTGATATTATTTGTGTTTTGGCTTGAGCGAATACTCTTTTAGCGCAGTGGTGCAGTGGTTCACGTACTGTGCTACAAGTCTTGACACCCAGAGTTTGACTCCAGGCCATGGCTAACATCCGTGGCGATTGACATATGAGACGGTTCTGAACTCCTCATTTATCAATTGACCACCGCGATGAAGTATGGTGCATACGACCTCCATGATCGACAAAGCGTGAGAAAGCCTTCAATCAGCGATAGGTTGACAAGAGACTGCAGATACTAATAACACGAATTCATATAAATAGGAAATTTGTGAATATGTGTGTCTGTTCGAAATGTTTAGCATACTTCCCAACATGCTGCAAGCTTTACATTTCGCATGTGGGTAGCTTCCATATTGAATACAATGTAAAAAGTATAGAAATAGACTTTTGTATTTTTTATTATTAATCTATTGCACGGTAAGTGAGCGGTGACGTCACATATGTGTTGGGCTAAACTATTAATTCCCATGCGAAAAACGAGTACACCTGCTAGTTCATATATATAATTATTAACAAACCACAAACGTGCATAGTAGCTCTTCCAGATTTTTTTCTGACAACATATTTTTCAAATCTCTCTCCGACGACTGCGCTGACCTGGCCGGCATTGTCCCTGGCGGCCAACGAGAGCACTTGGGCACCCTGCCGACTTCACGCTCGCCACCCGCACGCGCCCAACCCCCCCCACCACCGCCCCAACCCCACATGCACCTCGGCCGTGCCACCAGTGTTCACAGTGATGCAGGTGCGTGGCTCGTTGCCACGACGCAAGACGTGGGCATTTGCTCACACTGCGTCTCCAGCTGTTGCCCGGTTTCTCCCGGAACATCCCCTTTTTTTAAAACTGTGGCATCCGTGGAAGCCGTTTTTTGTCTTTATTTTTTTTGTTTGTTCTCCGTTGGTCATAGGCTGGAGCCCGTCCAACTGAAGCCCTGCCGAAGTGCTGGTGATTGATGGCGAAGCGCGCCGAACTCCTGCCAAAATCGATATGCCGGTGGCCCTCTCGTTTTCGTGGGTCAGCAAAACGCGAAATAAAAATGAAGCGTGCAGCGATGTTGAAGCTTTACTCAGATTTTCAAAAGGGGTGGCCGATACCCCTCACTCCTAGCGAAATGGATCACTCCGTCCCTTACTTTCCCCAACATAAGATCTGCGCAGCAGCCTAGGGGTGGTGTCGTGGACGAGTGGAGGGGGCATTTTGTTGCTCGTTGCAGAGGTTCGCAGTTCGGAGCCCAGCAGTCACCCTGGTTAATACCGTGCGTCCAGTAACCGTAAGCACGCGCCGTCCGCTTCACAGTGTACGTTAAAATCCGAACGATGTTCGTCGCAAAAAGAGTAGGCAATGCCTGTCACGGACAAAATGTCAAAAATTTGATCGATAACTTACAAAATAATTAATTGGGAAAACCAATTAACAACGTTGCCCGCCTACTGGCGGACTAATGCCCACCCACAGGCCGGTGCTGCGTTCCCTTTGTTGCCAGACAGGGGGTAGCTGCCAGTGGGTGTTCCCCGGCTCGGCTACAGGCTGGGCATTGGAATGGTTGAGATGAGATGCGATGTAGGTGCTCTGAGTTGCTGATGCGAACAAGCAGGTGCTTGAAAATCCATAACCTTTAATGCATAACAAATGAACCCAACGAATTTGGCCGAGGTATAATGAGACACGTGTAAAATAGAGACTTGGAAAGTGGGTCGTGCATGAAATGCCAACGTGCAAGGGGACTAAGGTACAGCAAGTAGGTCGTGGCCAGTGTGTCTCAAGTTCAGCTTAACCCTCTTCTCCTTGTAGACATGGGTTTTCTCCAGGTACCCTGATTGCTTCTGTAATTTTAAATTACTCAGAAAAAAATGTTTGGTCAAATGTCCCAAAAAGGAGTCTCCAGGTAAATGGGCATGAGCTTCACAGAAGAGAACAGCTGGAAGGTAGGATTAATACTTACGACTATTAGACGAGTGAAAACATTGATTTGCCTGCCTGTCTTTAACCTTGGAATTCGAGAAAAAAAAAATCACCATGATTAGAAAAATACCAAGATCAAAAAAATGTCTCCTTTGCCAAATAGACGATTGTTTTTGAAAGCATGTCACCTGACCTGGCGAGCGGGCCAAAAACTGTGTATTGGAGAGAACCCACGGTTTTGGGTATTGTGGACATGTCACATCATGTAGACACATTGCATTATAAGTCATTGGTCAAACTGCATTGTCTTGCAGACATTGTATATTTAAGACTGTGTTGCATTGTCTTCCCTTGTAGACGTTGAATCTCAAGACACTTTAGTACCGTTTTTGCCTTGTAGACACTGCATTGTAATGCATCGGTCACATGACATTGTCTTGCTGACGAACCGCTCTCAGACGCCATTGCGATGTATGGCCTTGCAGACGTCGCGTCTCGAGACACGGCCGCCACTCCGTTGCCTCGCGTCGCACTCAATCATCGCGGACTGGCGCGGTCCCTCCGCGGGGCGGACTCCGCTTGTGACAAATGCGCGGTCGCCCCCAAATTAAAAACTGGAGGCGAGCAGACAGCCGTGTCGGAGAGGAGAGGTGAAAGCGACCCGGAACCCGCCGGTCGGCGTGCAAGTTGAGATGAACTGCGAGTGAAGGATGCCGCTGTGCCCGAAAGGCTGACAAACGGCAAAGGCGGGCTGGAGCGGAGGGTTGTTTTTTTTTGCCTGCGCAATTGCCCAAAAACTGAATTTCAAAATCACGGATACTTCCGGTGAGACTGCGCGAACGTGAGACGCATTTGTTGGTATGTTTATTGTCGGGTGTCGTGTGGTGGCGATGCGAGCCGGCGGGTTTGAGACAGGGATTGGTGGATCAACAATGATGGAGTCAGGAGGCAGGTTCTCATTATGTCACTCAATTTATTTAAATCAAAATTGTCCCCGTTTTAATCTAAGTAAGTTGAGTAACTTTGATCATTTTATGTATTGGTTGTGTTTCTATTCAACAGCCATTACGAGTACTGCATACACAATCTTTACAGTAATGCCCCGATTATGAATGTGATTGGATGGAATCCATCACATGCAGCTTATTTTGACTTTAAAAAATAACCACTACATCTTCAATGTTTTTAATCGACAAAATATAGAGAATGTATACATTTTTATCCTGTATGCAAATACATAAACCATTTTGGAAGAGTGTATACATTTTATGAATCATATTGATTTTAATTAAAAAGTCAATTGATAAATCAATTAGTATACACGAGTAACCCATTTTGTTGTCCTTCCCCGCACCTCCGATTAGCACGGTTGGCTACGTACGGTGCCAAAAAAGTTCAACATACAAAGACAAAAACAAAATTCCACCGTGTACAGGTAGTCCTCTACTTACGATGGAGATGCGTTACGACGACCCCATCGTAAGTCGAAAATATCGTAAGTCGAAGATGGCCTCGCCTAGCCAGGAGTCTTAAAGAATGGTGATAATTTAGCAAAACAGAGCAATTTACAGTACCGTACAGTATACACTCTATACCGTATGTATTTATTAATTACAATACTGTATTGCAGAGGCAAATGTAAACTAAAAAAACAAGGTGAATTATTAGCCTACCTATATGAACTGCAAATTAATAGAAAGTTTTTTCAGGAAACAATCCTATCTGCTATGAAAACTTTTAACATGCATTGAACGTATCTTATCGAGGTAACCTTAAATGAAATCGCTAAAGCTACGTATCATACATGCATTGAACGTATCGTAACGTATCATATTGTACTGTACTCACCAAGATTCTATCCGTCGTCTGCATACTTGAACGATGTTAGGTTGTTGATGGCAAATTTGTCGTATCGCCATCGTAAGATCGAAATATCTTAAGTCGGAGCATCGTAACTCGGGGACTACCTGTCTACATTGTCAGGTGAATGAGGTGAGGCCTACCGAAGGAGGTGCGGCATGTAGGTGTTCAACAAGGTACACGGGCAGACTTTGTGTGATTCTGTGCTTTTTTGTCGTTCAAGTGCCCTGGTGTTGTTCCACAACATGCAAACATACGAAATTGACTTACGCATGAAATTACCAAACATTCCAAAGCATCACCATTACAGTTGTGGGCGGGGGGGGGAGTGGTGGTGCGCTGGTTTGCACAACTGCACTCACCGGGTTGAGTTCCCGGTCGCAGACAACCTCAGGGGTGAGTGCTATCTGAACCCATAACCGCAACGTCGCCCTAGCTTGATGAAATACGGTCGAAAAACCCTCATGGCCAACATGACATCGGCAGGCTTTCATGCATTCGTGGGTTGACAAATTATATTTGTTAGGTTACGTATGAAAATTTTCAGTGTCATTCGTGCAATCACTTCTGTCAATGATGACCAATCTCAGCTTATTCAGCAATAATACCCCAATGTTACAACATTTGCAATTGTGTGAATGCTGATTGAGACGTCTCAGTATATTACCGAATTGTGAGTATTAAAAGTAGGAAATCCCACAATGCTATTCATGGCTAAGGGACATTTTAAACACACACCGTGGAACTCTAGCTCGGTATAATGTGTCAACCTTATAAATATTTTATTCATGTTGCATTGATAAGATGTATAATAAAAACGATGACAAATGAATGGCAATGCATTGTCAGCTCTACAGATTTGCTTCAGGTAAATTTCTGAGCCACAGACCCTAAGGCTTTCCTGAAAACTTAATTTCAAAAAGAAGAAAAGATGTAAGTCCTGAGGGAAATTACCGGCTGCGATGAAGATAATTACAAAAAAACCACCTTAATCCTTATCGGACTTAAGAATGGTAGATGGTGAAGATTTTAAAACAATATATGGGGTAGGTCAAATGAGACATCACTTGAATCAACATCAACTCAAGCTCCGCCCAAGCTGCAAGAATTATTGTTATCGATTTGTTTGCTTCTCTTTGCCGCCCCCCCCCTGCTCCCCCCGATTCTACCCTCCCTCATTTTTCCACTCTCACAAAAGTCAATTGTAATTAAGGTGAGAATTGAACCTCGCGATCACAGGAAAGAAATAGCCGGAAGACAAAAATGAAAAAAAAATGTGCCAAACGACAGCTTCAGTGCAGAAAAATGCTCAGTGCAATAAAACACAAACACACATAATAACACAGACACAAGACGAATACAAAAATCCCCGTACAGCCTTTAAACACTTTTTGGGGCAAGTGCTGTTGGCGGGCAGCACCTATGAAGGCCGCCACGGCACGTGAGGAGGTGGGTGGCCTCACCACCGATTGGTGGTGTGTCAGTAGGAGTAAGGTGGACGACACACATTTACTTATGAGATCCAACCCAATAATCTATTCATAATCATAATATTGGCCGCGAAAGCTTACGTGTTCAATTCAGAATTGAAATATCATTAAATGGCCAAAAATGTATGCAATATAAATAAAAGCCAAAGGGGCCTTCCATTCAACCAGGTAAGGCGTTAATCTGCTGTTTAAATCCCTCAGCAGTTGGTGCAAGATCCATATTTCTATGGCGGGGCTCAGTAAACTCCGTCAATATCCAGCGTTGCTGCTCTGTCGAGGCTCCAGCCGTCGGGAATGGACTCCCCTTCCTCCGCTGGGGCCGCCCATTGGCGCCGGGGCCGTCCTGACGGAATCCGACGACTTTCCTCTTTTTCTCGAGCGCCTCCAAAAATGTCCTCTTAAAATTCAAATTGCGTGCGTTATAAATGTATTCATGGATGAATGACTTATTCACAAAGTGGTACTTATTTTATCAACCCCGAGAGAGACGAACGGCCGAATCAATCCCTGGAACAGATTTGACGTCCCGTTATGATAATATTTTTAGAAGCGCGTGCATATATCCGTAAGTGCTTTCAGCTGATGCGCCATTTAGGCAAGAATGCCTCTTCTATTAACCCTTCCATGCAAGCCAACACGACCAGCTGTTTAAGGCCTATTGCTGTATTTACATCTGACATTCTGCCCTCCTTTGAATGCAGAGCTTTTAGAAATGCTTACGCGCAGAGCTTAGCGACTTCCCGTCACTATCATCCAAAGAACACCAAGGATAGATGTTAAGGGCTCGCTGCAATGCATCTTCGTGTTTAGTTTTGTTGTCCTTCCCCGCACCTCCGATTGACGCGGTTGGCTGCGTGCGGTGCAAAAGAAGTTCAACATACACGTGCACATCTTGAGATATTCTCAACATTTATGGAGAAAATCCGAGAGCATACGTGGTGTCTTTACAGAGTACGAAAGATTGTTTTTTTCCCCTCCCCGCACTGGCGTTCAGCATACGGCGGGTTAAATCCTCAAAGCGTCTCTTTGCAGTGTGACGGAAAGAGCCCGGGCACTGCTGGTAATGAAAGTGCGAGCGACGGCTCTTGTCGGCCCAGACACTGACGAGACGTCATCCCGTGGTGAATTGAGCTACAAATGCAGGACACAATCACGAGTGTGGCAGGAATGCGGCCCACAAATCCCACATTGCACGCACGGCCCGCATACATTGCTGGAGACGACGCGGGGAAAGGAAAAACTAAGACGGGAAAAGGCTCGAGCTAACGTCCAGGGCCATTCTTGTAGTTTTTGAGCCTTCCTAATCTTCTTGCCCCTCGCCGTAAACATCATTATCATAGTGGACGCATTATGTGCAATCTGTACTCTGAGAGATTGTTGATGTTTGGGGGGGGGCGGGGGGCGAAAGTAATGTTTAAATCATACCGCCTTTATCTCCCCAGGGCAGAAATGCACAACGCTATATGTATATATATGGAATCAGGTGACTGATTTTAGGTCAAGTTGACCTCATGGATGCCTCAGAAAAATGCACATCCCCGTTGCCGTTGGCGTTGTGTACAAGCGGGATTGGAACCTGGGTTGCCTGGAATGTCATACAAGGCAGGGCACTGCGGTGGCAAGATGTTAACTCCCTCGCCTGGTCTGCAGGACGTCGTGGGTTCAATCCCGACCCTGACGCCTGCTGCAGATTTGTAGTTTGCATTTTCGAGTATTTTTCTGCTGTAAATATCCACGTGATAAGCCACTTCATTGAGCTGAAGTTGCTTCTGAAAAAGAGCTATATAGCTCGGTGTGTTTAATAGTTCAGTTTTAAATAGTAAAGGCACAACCTTGGGAGTGCTTGCTCACACCACTGTTGTCAGTTAGGGGCTCCCCTCTGTAATGTATCGGGGCCTACTCTTCTACGCTGGCCAGGAATTTTGAAAGATGTGGGAGGACTCACAATTGACCCCACCAGATTCGGCCGACTCATTGACCCACAGAACCCATTCATATTGGTGGGTTGGACAGAGTCAGCAGGTATCTATGAGACCTTTATTTGCCACTATCAAAATGATCACATCGAACCGGTGACCTCTGGCTCGCAAGTCCAGTGTGCTGACCACTATCCCATAGCGCAGGACACCAACCAATAAGACATCGTTTCACGTGCACACGAACAGACACAGACGATAAATACACAATCAAAAGATCCCCGTATAGACTGAACAGATTGGAGGTAGAAGCAACTGTTAGCGAGCACCTATGAAGGTGCGGAAGGTCACACGAGGGGGCGGGGGGCCAGCACCATGCCCGGCCGCCTTTGTCTCCCCAGTGGCGATGTTTACATACCGCACCAGGTACTTATTCAAAATCATCGTCACTGTTGTTGGCCGTGAGCGGGAATCGAACTGGGGTCTCCAGGTTCGTAGCACAGCGGGCGAACCGCTACACGACGGCTCCCCATAAACACACGCACCCACACGTTTACAAATTCGCTATTGCATGTGCAGTGGAGTTTGCGCGGCAATTCAATAGAGCCAGCTGCCTAATGAAAGAGACCAGACACATTGACAGCTCGCTTTCGGATTTTTTTCCGCAACCAAAGAGCGCCAGCCAAAGAGAAATACAATGTCAGGCGGATAAATCATTTTTTTTCAAAGCACAATTTGACGCCTGCACTTTTGAACGTCCTTTTGCACGACGCCTCTCTCCTCCATTTAAACGCATCACATTCACCCAATTGCCGGGATCGGAATGCGTGTCATAGCTGCAGTTGTCCAACCCTTGATGTACAAAAGAAGAACATCTCACAATACCATGAGAGGAAACCCGCATGGAAATTGATTATCTTGAGTGGTGTATTATTATTATTATCATTATCATCATCATCCATTCTTCTTATACGAGTGACAAAGAAAACTGAACTTTTGATGTCATGGGAAGATTTGGAGATTTTCCAGGGCACGTACCTCAAACGGATGAAAATCTTGAGAAAACCAGGACGGGTGGCATCTGTAGCTGTAACAGGAACGGGAGCCGGAGAAGGTTTCTTGTAAAGGCACGCACGTGCGCGATGGCGGGAAACTTTAATCGCGCGTTATCTCAGCGGAAGGACTGCAATTGCTGAGTTTGTTCACTCCGCAGCGCAATCCCATCCCATCCCTCACAACCCCATTCCCGTGCCCTTGAAAACCACCGTGATTGAACCGGAAAATAAAATCATCTTCCCGCCGAACGATCCGTCCCAATTGGGCGGCATCGCCGGGGCCGAAAGGCGCGTTAAATGCAGAAAGAGGTAAATACAGGCGCGACTCTGCGATTGCTTGCTCACAACGCTGGCAGCCGAGGGACTTCCACCAGCGGGAGCTCTAGAGGGTATTTTGCGAACTCTTCCAATGCTGGCCAGACGTCGTGGGAGAGATGGGAGTACCGACACTTTAACCCCCCCCCGCCCGGCCACACACGACCTGCCGATCGGGCTATCTGCAGTGTGCCCATATAAACTACTGGGTGGTAGGGCTGAACGATTAATCGATTTCAAATCGAAATCGCAATTTGAAACAATGAGATTAGCAGATCGCAAAGGCTGTGATTTTTTGCGATTTGAAAAGTCCAATTACTTTCTCTTTATTTTATTATTATTATAACTTTAGTTATTTAACCTAACAATTTTCTGTTTGATTGTTCTATTGCAATTAAAACATTTTAATAAATACATGTTGGAAGAAATTAATATTTTTTAAGTTCTCATCCTTGCATTAGAATATATAGAGCAGTTCATGTTTTGATGGCATCATGTGGTAATGCTCTATCACACGTTGTAAATCTATAACACAGTGCATATTGAACTGAAGCTTGACTTTAAAAAAATTAATCGCAAATCAAATCGCAATCGTAATATCTGTCAGAAAAATCGCAATTTCATATTTTCCCCAAATCGTTCAGCCCTACTGGGTGGGACCTGAGGTGGGGTGGGGGGGGGGGCACGTTAAGAAACATGCGCCCCATTGCTGCAACTGCTGCACACAGAGTGGACTGAGTTGAAAGCCGATGCCCGCTCGATCACAAGTCCAGCGAACTAACTTGCTTAGCAATGCTGGGAAAAGGCCCCCTTCAAATACATCGGCTGGAATCGCGCCACTCTATTCACAGGCACGGCTACGTCTAACGGCACGGAGCATGCCGTGCCCTCCTTCCCAGCGCCCAGACAACGTCTGTACAGGAGACCACGCGTCATCAAGTGAGGCACAGTCTGGCGTTCGCGCAACGAGGTTGAGGTTCGATGGCTGCCGCGCCGTGCGTTACCCGCGTTGCATCTCAATTATGCCGGCTCGATTTCTTCCCATGTGACTGGGACTGAACATTGGCGATGTCGACCCCCCTCCCCACTCCCGCCGTCTGTCTTCCAAAGTTCGTGTAGCCCTGCAAACGTCAAGTGCATTGTTAATTCCAATCTGCTGTGCTATCAATAATTGCTCCCCGTTACTGCTTTGGGACTCCTACCCCATCATCTCGTTTTAAGTTCTGATAACTGTCCTCTATGCAAGAAGTTCGCTTTTTATCTGCTATGCTTGTCGTCAGTGCTCTATGTTGCTAGCCATGTGGTTTTATAGGCCTTTTGGCGTGTGATAAAAAAGGGTTGATACATCATATAGCAAAAGTGACTGTTGTCACTGCAAGACAAAGCCAGGTCATAATGTCTTGCTAATGCGACGACGACCAACACACGTTCTTGCTTTACCAAAAGCCTTCATTGTTGAAGACACAAGCACTGTTCTTTAGGCCCCTTTTATATCCCCCGAGTCCCATTTTTCTCGAAGGTTCGCTCACCCCTTATTTCCCTCAGCCAATCCCCGTCCTCCTTCTCCAACGGTCGTCACCCCCCCCTTACCCCGACAGTCCCACCCTGATGATGATTGCTTGTGTTGCAATCGAAACGTCGTGAGAATTTCATTGTTTTATTTTTGTTATTTTATTATTTCCCTTCCACGTGACTTTACCAAAAGAACCAAGCGTCCCACCCTCGTCTCCCGCCTTTTACGTTTGAATTTCTCTACCCAATCGGTTTAATTCTCTGGCTCTAACCAATCTTCATTGAGGCCTCCCTGCACCAATCGAAGGTTTTGAATACAACTTCCCGACCGCCCGTTTGCACGCGCAACCGTGTCGGGTAAGTAAGTGTAAGGTCTGTCGCTTTCGGCCTTTACACGAATAATTCACACACTGCGCAAAGTTACTCATCGCACGCTGGGCTGACACAGGCAAGGGGTCGCCAACTTGTCCTGGGTTTCAGAGGACCGTCGTCTCGTTGAGGTAGCTGCATTGGAAAATATGTAAGGGACATTTGCAGGGACATCAAAATATGTAAGTCTTGCAGGGACATCAAAATAT
>CM025627.2:8760650-8777151 GCA_014621495.2 Entosphenus tridentatus
CATAGAATAGTAGTGTAGTGGCATAGGGTAGTAGCATAGCGCTGGCTGCGGGCAGGGAAGGGGATCTGCGGCTTCTGGCAGCCCTGACGTTAGCAAGCCACGTGACACACCAGAAGGGGGATCTCGGGGGTAAAGGTCACAGAAGGGGCACACCAAGAACCCGCTGGTAGGTTCCAGAAAGGGGGCGTGGCCGGGGGCGGAGCCAGGCCAAATGGACAGTATATAAGAGGGACCCCTGTGGGGGACTGTTGTGTGGAGTGGGGTCCACGTGGTGCTGCTCAAGTCTTCGTCACCACTCTCGTCGTTTTCACCATCCTTCTTATCGTCGTCTCTGTCTTCACCATCTCTGACTGAGTAACGTCGCCGACAATAGACGGACTAGTTATGAGAGTGTTAACCCCGATGGCGCTTGTTAATAAGGAAGTCCCTCCAAGTCTTATCGTCTCCGAGTTGATCACTACATAAGTATGCATGTTGAACTTCTTTCGCACCGTATGTAACCAACCGTGCTCATCGGAGGTGCAGTAATATCTCTCCGATGTGGTTTCCGGTTGTTCGACGCGTTGTTCGGCACGAAGTCTGACGTTTCGCCAAACCCGCTATAGAGCTTATCCAGTTCGGCACGATCGCGACAATTTACGCAGCAGTACATTGTCACTCATTGTCAAAGGCCGCCTGCAACTTACATGTCCACTGGCTGAGCGCGTCGATGAAACCTTGCTCAGAGCCGCCGATTAGATCAAGGATTGAATATAATCCGGGTCCAAGGCTACAAATGCAGTTGCTCCACGCGTGGGTTTACAGAACCATTACCATATGGACAGCCGGGATTAAATGTCAGCACACGGGAGGCTCATGATGACTCACCTGCCTTCCACTTGGCCTTTCTGTACAACCGCAGGCTGTTCACTCATTCAAATTCCATCTCTTCTTTTTTTGCGCCCACATATGCGAGCTTTACATTTTTGGTCCCAGTGAGCTTGGTCAGTGGTTTAACAGCGTCAGAGCGAAGACTGGCGCCAATAGGTGAGTTGCACGCTTGAAACACAGCGCACGTAACGTAACACAATTGTGCCTTCACCCGCGAAACCTTGTCTTTTTGAGACGACGATTGGCTCCGGAGCATTGACGAAGGTGCGCACTTCACTTGTCCAGTGCTCTATAGAGGTTGGGAACAATTTGACGTTTGGGTTTGAGGTGTAGTTAAAGCGGAACGATGGTAGCTATTGTCCGAATTTACAGGCGATGGAAAGCGTGGCCTCAGAGTGATGGCAGTCGGATCTTCTCATGCAAGTTTTAATGAACATTACTTTGGCACCGGATGCTGTAAGGGTGGATGGCTATCAATGTGGTCAGTCGTGCTTGTAACAAATGCGTTGTTTCTATGACCAACGAGACCCGGTCTGTACTGCCCCAAGAACAGCCATAGGGCCCGGGTCTATCCATGTCTCCATGCTCCGTGAGTCATGAGGTTTGCTGGGTTTGGCTCTACCCACTCACTCCATTCGCCCCCACCCATTCTTCCCCTCTATAGCCAGGGTGGGTGTAACGAATTAAGTTTCTTCTTAAATAAAGTTTAACTGACTCAGCCTTTAGACATGCCCAGAGGATGGAACACACTCAAGAACGTATCTACTCTGGGGACAGAACAATGAGATTGGCGCGTGTATAGGATGCTACATGCATTGTTGCACCACAAGACCACGAAAAATGGCATTGTGGGGAGGACTTCATCCAGCACTGGACACATCATGGCCGAGGATGATAATGCATTTATTGAGCATTTAACACCAATCATCTATCGTGGAATATATTTTTATTGTACCATATGTGTTTTGTTACGAAGTTGTCTATGTCCATGGATGCTACCACTTGACATTGCGCACTCCAATGGGTTCTCATTGACCATGGGAAGCTTGCATAAGGCAGCTTGAACAGGAGCCAAAGCGTAAATCCCCACAGCACACGGATATGACTCTACTGCCTTTGCAAGCTGACCAATAAAGATCTTGCAATATGAAATGAGTTTTCACAACTAAGTTAGAAAATAAGCATATATAATGGGTTCCTTGAGATCTCCTAATGGGTATCCAGCTGCTGCTAAATAAAGGGAATAGAATGTAATTGAATGTTATCCAGAAAAACGATACCACTTGCAAAATTTAAAATCCTGGCCAGGGTCGAATCAGCCAGTCATCCTTCCGGGGGTTGGTTAAAGGAATGCCATGTAGGTGGTATGGTAACAGTGGTTACTATTTGGAAACTAATAACTATATTTTTTAATATTATGATTTTACCGGGTAAAGCCTACTGAACTATTTGCTCTTTTTAAGAAGCGATATTGCCACAAAAGATAGCCCAACGAATTTGCTTATGTGCAAATTAATAGCAGAAAATTATTCTAAACGCACGTTGATTCTAAATGTGGAAGGGAAAGCAAAGGACCATGCTAGTAGATTGACTATTATTTATTGTTATTGCTTAAACGGGAAAGCCTCACTGAGTATAACGATTCTAATTCATAGTAAGGGGTCGTTTATTTTCAAGTCATTTTTCAAATTTGGACCATGACCCCAGCACACAATGGCCTACTCCTGCGCATTATGTCATGGGATCTTTAACGTCCACTGTGAAGCAGACGGTGTGTAGTATGGTTATTACACCCGCAGTATTAACCAGGGCGGCCGCTGAAATTCGAACCTCCACATCAGGCCGGCAAACAAACTCTCGCTAGGCCATGCCAACTCTAACCCCTAATGGTGTTAATTAATATTAATCGTTTTCCATGATTATCACCACGGTGAAATGAAACTATTAACGAGTAATCTATTAGCCACACGTAAAAAAAGAAATACCACCATAAGCTACATTTAGAAACATGCATTAAAATTAGATTATTTTGGGGCTATAAATGTCAAAATGATGGGCCACTTTGTTAAGCTATCATTTGTGGCTTCTGAAAAATAGGTTAATACCTCAGTGGGCTATTCATGGTAGAATGGGGATGGTTGAGTTTTATTTATATGCGTTTGGGTGATTTGTTGACTTTTCTTCTGCTTTGCACTACAATCGTTTTTTTGAACTGTTGTAACGTTCTGACCCGCCACTATTGGACATCTGTGAAAAAAAGAGCTTCATGGCTCATCGGATTCCTCCTCCAGTGTAAATAAATATTCTGATTAACAAATATAAATATGACTAGCTTTACTACCCTGCTTCGCCCGGGACTTGGATTCACCACGCCCGGCCGCCTTTGTCTCCCCAGTGGCGATGTTCACACACCACACCTTTGTCTCCCCAGTGGCGATGTTCACACACCACAGCAGTTACTCGTTTGAGGCTGAGTCAACCTAGGGGAGGCCCAGGACCGGTTAAAATAATCGTCACCGGTGGTGGCCGTGAGCGGGAATAGAACTCGGGTGGCCCGGTTCATAGCGCAGCGCACAAAGCACTACACTACAATGCGTTACGCTTCCACGTGCGCGGGTCACGTGACAGATTTGACGTGACAGCTCACTTGCCGTGCAAAACATATATGCATTATTGAGCTCCCCCCCCCCAAACAACACAAAAGTGTATTTTAATGATTTTTGCATGGTGTACAATCTGGAAAGTACCCACATGTCAAATTTCAAGTTTGTTGCATGTCGGGAAGTACGCTAAACATGTTGAACAGACACACATAATCACAACTTTGACTTTTATATATATGGAGATAATGGCTGCGTTCGAGTTGGTGCGAGGACACGTGAGGATTGAGTGTGGGAGTCACGCAAGGGACAATAGACCACGCCCAGAGACAATAAATAAATAAAGGGTGCTAGAACACAATCAATTAAGACCCGAAATGGTTGATCAAATCCTTCATTTCGGGTCTTAATTGATTGTTTCCACGCTTACGGTGACTTTCAGACCGCATTCCATTCTCTTCTTCTCCCCCCTCCTCTTTTCCGAACATAGATGGACTCGTCCATCTGACCAACTGCCAAATCGCTGTCCGTGGTGCTGACGTTAAGAAAAAACCGCCACTTTTTTAAAAAATGTATTGCTGTGGACTTCACACCTGATGATGATTGTTTGTGTTGCAGTCGAAACGTCGTGATAATTTTATTGCTTTATATTTTTATTATTTTATTATTTCCCTTCTACGTGACATTACCGAAAGAACCACGAATATGAATCCCTGCAGTCACGAAAGCTTTAAATCAAAATTTAAGGGCGCTAGAGTCTGCGACTCAGTTGGACTCACTACACAAGGAAGGCAGGGGAAAAGGGGTTATGGGATTGGGGCGGGGGGGCGGACCCCCAAAGAGCTACAGATTGGCGGGAAAGAGGGGAGGGGGTGTGGGGGTTCTATGAAGGGGTGAGAGACAGGTGAAGAGATGGCTCGTCGTCATCAACAGCATCCGTGCCTGGAATCGAAGTATCGTTTCAGAATCAAAATATGTATTCACACTGGAGGAATCCGATGAGCTATATAGCTCTTTTCCACAGATTTTCCGATACTTTGCACGATAGGAGTGCAACGCATAGGAAGGGTAAACAATCACTTTATACAAGATATCAAAATAAAACTAAAGTATTGTTTATCTTACTAGATAAAGCCCACTGAGCGATGAGCTTCTTTTTCGGAAGCGACCTAGCCACAAATGATAGCTCAACAAAGTGGCTCATTATGTCGACATTTATAGCTGAAAAATTATTTGAAATGTAGAGGGAAACACCGGAGGACCCGGAGAAAGAGAGAGAAAGAGAGAGAGCCGTAAACCCACATATGCAGGAGGGGTTGGGGGGAGCGGTCCCCCGTGCAAGGGAATAACCCACCATGTGTAACATATAGTTTTAAACTCTTGACTCTTTATGACAGATTGTTGCACGTGCGGTATTCACTGAGTCGCGTCTTTGTACCCTCGCAGCTTTCAACAACAAGCGATGAGTATAAACATCCCCGCAAAAGGTCACCCACAATTATTAACCGCGCCGCGACCGACTGACCAGACCCTCTCAACTCACACGCCCCATAGCAGACACACGGCACCGAGATGCACTGCATCTCACAGTCGTTTGTCAGTGCTTAGAGCTCTCACACGAGTGGACGAGGCTCTCCTGCCCCCTCAGTGTGTTTACAATAGAGAGAGAGAGAGCGAGAGAGGAGCATTCACCCCTTTCGGTGTTGGTTTTGATGGAATAATAAGGTCGCATTGTCTGGGCGACTCATGTGGACTCCCTTTCCATTGTATGGACATTACGTTCAAACGGAAGTGGCACTGTTTGGGTTCAAAGACGCTCACAGTAAACCATATCACAAGCACGAAAAGCACCTCCAGTGGCTAAACAATGACAGTCACATCTCGACCACCACACAAATTCAAACGTAATAAATAATGCAAAACGATTCAGTTTAAAAAAAATTTAAGATAAATAAGTGTGCCGTTTCATCTTCTTGGTTCTTTCGGTAAAGTCACGTAGAAGGGAAATAATAAAATAATAAAAATAAAACATAATAAAATGCAATTCTCACGACGTTTCGGCCACAACGCAAGCAGCCGTCCTCAGGTGAAGAACAGGTCTGTCGGAAAGACAGCGTCTGAATGACACGAAAGTGTGCCGTTTATTTACAATTTGTGTGATGAACGTCCCAAACACGGTAATTATGAGCACGATAAAGCTTGAACACGCATAACGTAGCAGGAATTACAAATCCCGGGCGCAACAAACAAACAAAAGGACCGTTCGCATGGAGGATTCTGAGCGGCAACCCTCCTGTCATTAAATTACTGTTAGTGGTCGCAATTGCATTTTATATGAAGCCACGAGGCCAGCGCCAGCACAAGATTAAAAACAATAAATTTCACTGTAATGCCCCCCTCCCACCCCCCATCTTCCACCCAAGCCACAACACTGCGCATTAACACTGCTGCGGGATATATATTTAAATCCCGACACAGATATTGCATTAAGTCAAATAAACTGCGACGTTACAACTAATGGTTGATCTGAAAGTGAATCTTGTTTTTTTCAAGTACAATTTTTTACGATTTACATATATATATTTGCAACGAACAGGAATTCGAGTTCACTTCAATCAAGGGTTTTGTAGTGTAACCGCGAATGTAGCAAAGAATTGCCACTTAGCACTGACGGTGAAAGAGATGCTAAAACTGGTGCTGACGGTGGTCAAGTTCGCTGTGCTAATCACGCTCTCCCATCCTGCTCGACGGCAACTGCCGACAAAGGCAAATGGCACGACACGTGTAAGGTGAAATGCAAAGGAGCAAGAGAGGTCCCAAACCTTTAACCGTGACAAAATGATGTATAGGCAGACACTTGCCCAAACGCCTCGCTCTCCTTTGGCGTGATGAATGGTTTGTTTGTGGCTCTGTCTGTGGGCTCCCTTGTGCCATATCCCTGGAAACGGCAGCTACTCAATTGGCAAAAAATGTAAGAGAGATGATCCAAATGATTTGGTGAAAACAAATGTCAGTTACGGTGCATGTGCATCTTGAAACACAACAGCATGTTTGTTTTGAGTGCAATCTTTTTTTTCCGGGTTAAATATTTGCTCAGATTTTTTTCAATAGATTGTCCCAAACAAAAATCACCACCATGCCACAGGCAAACAATTCTAAGGATACTACTGAAAAGAAACTGCAATTCCACTACCATGCAACAGCAATGCCACTGCAATGCCACTGCATACTACTGCAATGCAACTGCTAAATACTACTATAATCCCATCCCACTTCAATCCTACTGCAATCCCATTTGCAATACAACTGCTAAATACTTCTGAAAACCCCTTGCAATCCCATTGTAATACTACTGCAATCCATATGTATTACTTCTGCAATGCTATTGCAATCCTAATGCAATTCTGCGGCGATACTAATGCAATTATACTGCGATTCCACTGCAATACTATAGCAATATCATTTCAATCCCACTGCAATCCCATTGCAATATGACTGTGATACAAGGACAATACCAATGCGTATGTTTCCGTGGCTATTTTCGGGTTATACCACGTGTTGATCGCATGATGTCCGATGTTATGCTCATCATGCTGAGAGCTTCAGCAATTAAATTGAATTGGATTCGATATTCCGTTCCATGAAAATCTCCCCAGCACACGCAACGAAAAGTTAAGACGTCGTGCCGAATAACACATGGTACAACCAGAACACACATCTGAGAGCATTTAATTGCAACTTCACGGAAAACAAGAGTGAAAATAATAAGCTCGTAAATAGATATTTATGCACAAAGACAAACATCCCAATATATTTTGATTTAAAGCTTTCGTGACTGCAGGGATTCATCTTCTTGGTTCTTTCGGTAAAGTCACGAAGAAGGGAAATAATAAAATAATACAAAATCTAAACATAATAAAATAATTCTCACGACGTTTCGGCCACAACGCAAGCAGCCGTCCTCAGGTGAAGAACAGGTCGTGAGAATTATTTTATTATGTTTTATTTTTTATTATTTTATAATTTCCCTTCTACGTGACTTTACCGAAAGAACCCTAACCCCAATATAGTCTTCAACAGACTGGTAGGGGCAAGTGCTGTTAGCGAGCACTTATGAAGGCCGGAACGGCGCACAAGTTGCGATGTGTACACACCGCACCAGGTGCTCATTTGAGGCTGAGCCGACCTAGGGGAAGCTCAAGATCGGTTCAGATATGGCGTTCGTAGCGCCCACAAACAAACGTGCACACACACACCGACACCGACGCATACAACTACAATTACCACCCTTGTTTCCCTGCCTCGCTGGGCGAGACGCATACAGCAACACGCGCGCACGAACGCAGGAAGAGCGCGCGAAAATGAGCCACCGCTTTATTTATGACGGTAATATCCGCCGAAAAATATAGCGGGAATCACGAGCGCTTATTGAAGCGTGCGTACCGTGCGCATCGCCCGCGTATATTATCCCCGCGGTGTGAGACACGGACCAACTCCCGGAGAGAGGACCACCCGCTTGCGCATGATTCCAATTATTTGCTCCCTGCCTGCGACACACCGAGTAACCAGGTTTACTCGGGCAGACCGGCGGTGGGCAGGCCCGGCCGACAGGCCAGCCAGCGGCACGCAAACACACAAACCCAATTAGAGGGGGGCGATTAAAAAGCTTTAGCAACAAATAAAAATGGTGTTACACCGCACCGCAACATTTGGCAGTTTAGGTGCCGGAGCATCACTCTGCTGTTGCGCTTTTCTCTCCGTAAAAGCTCTCCTGGGAGCCACGAGAGTCAAAATGCAGGTGGATGAGTGGATGAGTGGCCCAGAGGCCGAGAGGCAAGGCGTCATTCAGCCCCATAAGCCGAAGGCTTGTTGCTCAAGATCTACACGCCGGGCTCCCTCACGGCTGCGCCCAGTGCAAAGAACAAGTACACTCCACCCTTTTGAAAGAACATCAAGTGCAATGTCCTCTCTGGTTTATTGTGCTTGTTAAAAAGCTGGCTTCTCTACCTGAGGGTGCTCACTTTACAACAGCAGGCTTCAGTGCACCGGCCAGAATTATCTGCCCATGATGTAAGACCTTTTTTGTGTTGTGTTCGCCGATTTGTGTTCGCATTCTTTTCACCAAATAGTGTTACAGAGTTCTGGCCATTCTACCTCTTGTTTGGCATCAATCATATTTGGCAAAAGACAGAATACATTCTTTGTATAGCTGAACGTAGCTTCCTATCGTGGCCAAATCACAAAGAATTGCCCAAAAAGGGCAATTTAAATGTAGATTTTTTTTTTCTTCACGCAAGACGGTTGCAATTGATAAACACTTTGCACGATGTAAATGTGGCAAACCACCATTTATAGAGGCAAGGAACACCATCTCGTATTTGAAAATAGCAAATGCAAATAGGACTCCGTTCTGTCTCCATATTTGATGTAAGAAATGTTTTAGTCCATCAGGATTTTCAAACCAATATTTTCAAGTAGTATTTGTTTATGCAAGCAATCCACGGACTGCTCTCGACCTTCCGGGGTTTCATCAGCAGAGCTAGGATTGTAAAAAAAAGCTATTATTCGTAAGAGTACTCCACGAAAAATAAGGGACCTCGTTCGACGCAAAAAAGTAATACTAAACACAAACTCGTGCGCATTTGAAGGTATATTTTTGTGTCATTGTTTTCTAAGGTCATTCCTCGGTCGAGTGAATGCGTCTCTTGACACGGCACCGCTGGCACAACTGTGAGATAATTATTGAGCAAATAATAAATTGCATCTTAACATAACTATCCAGAAAGCAACTCAACGCGTCTGCCTAGTTACAGTGACAACCCCAAATTCAAATGCAACGACAAAAAAAAATACCTGCTTGCAAATATGTATCCATTCGCTGTTGATGACGCCACCAAGTATTAAAAAAATTAACCCGTAAAAACAAAGTTTTTCACTATAAATCCTTTATATGCGTGGCGGCTAGAGTCCTCTCGTCCTCTGGCTTGAGATGGCTGCCACCTATGGGTCAGATGATTGTCTGGCAGCATTAAGCAATTGGTAATTAAATCTTTTTTAAAAAATTCCCTAAACAGTGTAAACAAATTTTTTTTTTTTACGAAAATGCATTGTCACGCACAACGAATCTGTGTGCAAAATGTCAGCTCGATTAGATCACGGGAAGTGGGTTAAAAAACGACCGAAAGATTTGCACGGTCCTAAGCAAGCAAGCAAGTGAACTTAATATAAAGGATTTTTAAAAAAGCATCCAGTCGCATAGAACACTGGGGCACGACACGATCACGCCACGTGCAGCATTAATGAGGGTGTCCCGTGCAACGGGACTCAAGAAAACCAACGGGACCCCCCCCGCCTCCTCCTGCAGTACACACATCACGGCCTACCACAATAATAACAGGCCCACCGTGTCCGCGGCTTCTATGATTCATCATGTCTTGCTGTAATAAATAAAAGAGGATGCCCTGTAAAAGAAATATGCTGTATCCTATCTCGTGTAACAGCGGCACTACATTAAGTGGATGTGTGTGTGAGAGTGAATAGCGTGCGTTTGCTTAAAGATAGGAAGAGGAAAATTGTTTTGATTTTCTATGGGAGGTTGAAACTTTGGGCAATTTACTTCATTCTGCGCTGTCGACCATCCAGCGGGGAAAATAGGTCCTGGGGTATCGTAAAGCACTCTGCATCTCCAGTACAGCGGTTTCACGATTCAATCCGACGTTGAAAGGATTGTGGCATCTTCATCGGATGCGGGAATCACATGAACATGATGTCAAACCACAGACGTGCATCCATCCACTGGCTAGAATCTATCTCCTGCAATCAACTCTGCCATTCATTTCACGTCTTAGGTTTTCACATTATTGTCATCATATCATGCACTTGAGGAATGAGGGCACACTTGTGTTCAACATGTGTACATGCACAGGCCTTTGTCAATCCACTGCTGGATGAAAGCCTCTCCACAACGTGCAGACCACGGGGATTATTTTGACCACATTTCACTGCACAGGTCAGTGTTGTTTGCTTAAAGGCAGGGACCTTAGAAGTACAATCGTCCAGTATATTTTACTTCACTTCCCTCTGCTGCCCATCACGTGACCCCCACAGCAGCCTTTAACACCTGGTATGCATAGCGAGTTCCCATCAGTGCTTAGTATCCGAGATCTGACAAGAGTTGGTCCTGAGAACGATTGTTTAAGGGCGCTTTATACATTTAAATAATTAATATTTCCGGCTCATTTGGTCAGAGGTTGACCCCCATGACTCGAATCAAATACAACCTTTAACCGATTCTCACTCGGCACGGTTTGCATGCGCAGTGGAAAACGATCCTAATGAAGATATTTGCCTCTCCTGTCGAAGGGAATGTCTCATGGCGCTGTATTCGAATGCTAACAGCACCAATGCGTGGAGGGGGGAGCCCTGCCCCGACAGCTCGTGCGTCTGAGATGGGTGTGATCGGTGGACAGCCACGAGGTCACAGCGGTCGTCAGGGTTTGCATAACCATGCCCTCACCGAGGCGGGCAATGCGGACCGTTGGGGTCAAGTGGAGAGGGGTGGGGTGGGCAGGTTCAAATCAGTGATCACTCTCCACCGATGGAATTTAACTCAGGCTGTCCCCCGCCCCCCGCTCTCCCCACATCAGATCATAGCAAAGCACAGTCCAGTGTATGCACGCTGCACGTACCGCATACAGGTTTAGAAGAAAGCCAACACGTGATATGGTAGTGCGCGTGAAGTTACGACGAGGAAAATCGACACACTTTCTCGCGGCGTTTCATTGCCGGAATTTTCATCGCGTCCGTCTCGGGAGTCACGGCACCGCGTTTAGAAAACGTGAGCAAAAAACAAAAACACTGTCGCCAAATGAATCGCGGATTTACACGGTAATCGTAACAAGAACACGACACGTTCCCGTTTTGACTCCCCCCCCCACATCATGTCTTGCGCTGCAGAGGGTCGTTAATCAAGTGGATTAGAAACACCTGCAAACAATCGCTTAGCGACACGGCAGTGCTGCACACGTTTCCGTGAGTCCTATTAATCCTCGTACATTTGTGTCCGTCAGCAGGGGGGGGTGGTGGGGGGGGGGTGAAACGAAAGTGGGGGAGTGGGAAGTAAAAAAAAAGTAGAATAAATAAATAACGCCAAAAACCCAATTCCAAAACCATTTTTGGATGCAGCCTATATTTGCGACCAGCCATCCCATTACAATTTGGGCCGCGCTGAGAGAGCCCAGAGTGGAAAGAATGGAACCCTCCTCTTCTTCTTCTTTGAATTAAAACGCATCGCCCGAATGTAAGACGGCCGAGATGGCTTTCTTTGCGTTTGATTACTGCGACGCTGCCTCGCTGTGCGACAATTCAGCCTCGCACTCACGTTAAGAGACGAAACGCGCACGTTTTCAGCTGTAATTGGGAATATTCGTCAAAAAGTATGTTCAATGCCTTTCATTGCAAAATACTGCCATTATTATTGCTTGACAGGATCCCTTTCAATTACCATTATGCAACATCCTATTTACTACGCTGCAGCTATGTTCTTATCTTTTTAACTCTGCTTCATAATCTGTCTTGATATTAAACCAGCTGTGCTTTATCTGTGACGTGACATGTGACCCAACGACCAGATCAGATTATGCACAGAAGCAAAGTGACATTTTATCTGAGTTGCCTTTTCTCAAGATCGACAATGGCAAGGAAAAGAACGATAACAGAAGTCGTGGGATTCTATCATAACCGAAGGCAAGCGGGTTGAGACAAAAACAACGAGCAACGTTTATGTGAATCTAAATATATCCACACCAGATCTCGATGTGTGAAGAAAACCAACAGAGAGTATGCACATGAGAGCACCACCACCACCACAAGCACGACTACCACAACGAGATGGTATCGCAGGACCACGAGGGATGGGAATGGCATGCGTAGGCCTTCATCTAGCAGTGGATAAATCACGGCTGATAATGAAGACGATGACACCTGAGCGTCACCGTGATCTGTTTGGCAAGTCAAGCACAGGCACGCACATTATTTTCATGATATTATTTCCCGTATATACCTGCTTACATTTGTCGACTGCAAAAGAAGGATATGTCACTCATCATCATGAAACTCATGCTTTACATTCCAATGTTTTCAACCAGTGCCCGTGCCTTGTTCTGGCGTATGCATGATATGGATCAACACACGAATGCTGACAAAATAAATGTTTTACAAAAGCCATCGCATTATCATTTATATAACACAAAATGCGAATTAAAATTGCACAAAGTGCAGATCGTAATCAAAGCATTTTAACCTGACTTCCGAAGTGAAATTATATTTGTTTCGTTGTTCCGGTCAATTTCACCAATCCCTGGCTGATTCTAAAGGGAGTACTCAAGTTCTCTCGATAATGGATCCCTGAAATTTCCTTTTTAGCAATGCATGGATGTCTGTGGACCATTATTTGCTGTCAGTCATCCTTTGTTTGTCAAGTGCCTTTTACGTTTCTTTCATGTATTATGTTTTATTGGTGCCTTTTATGTTTCATGAATGCCATTGGTTATTTTTTATCTTACCACTAAAGTACGTGGGCTTCCCCTCCACGAAATTGGGTTTCCATAATGACTTCAGAAATGAATCACGTTCCAGAGACCCCAAATCAGCTCTGGTGCAACACGTGGTTCAAATAGGCTTAGAGATACTATAATAGCAAGTATGTCGTGAAAAAATGATTTCTTCTTGAGAAGAGACTCAGATGTTTATTATGAGACTTAGATGTCACCGGGAAATTCAGAGATCAGAGCACTGAGCTCGTACTACTGAGATCAAATCCGGATTTTAGCCACCCCCGATTATGCAGTGTATGTTGAACTTATTTTGCACCGTACGTAGCCAACCGTGCAAATCGGAGGTGCGGTGTAAGGACAATCAATATAAACACAACAGGCTGTTTTAAATAAATTAGTAACCGGGTTTTCAAGTGTACTGAGTTGAACGGTCTCAGCCTGGCCACCAATGACTGCACACCAAAAAAACACCAAGTTACATTTGTTTTTAAAATTAAATTGGCAAAATTCCAAAACTCGCCAATTACATCTGGTCAACCAGCAGTATTCGTTTAACGAGTTTGACTGGTAAAAAAAAAAAAGTCTACACGGGTCCACGGTTAGAAAAATGCTGCCGAATAGCACGAGTCTAAAGGGCAGAGGCACCAATGGGCCAAGCTGTATTTTATTCGTGTGCGTGTGTAGATACAGAACGGATTTCCATTTATTTAAGAATTCATTTCATTAGCGAGAGAGCCTCCCGTGACGGCGATGCTATTGGTGGATTGTGCGCAGGGAATGCGCCTGAGCGCACGCGACAGCCACCTCTGAGGCAAAGATGTATATGGGGAGAAGACTGGAAGCCAAGGAGGAATACATAATTAATCATGCTTCGTGTCACACGCGCTTTGATGGATTCCGAGGATTTCACGAGTGATAATTATGCAAAGTTAAGGCGACTGCGGCTGGTAAACGTGCTCGTGCGAGACGGGGAGCTTGCCATTGGTGGGCGCGGGTATCCTCGTCAGATCGATTAACGGGCTCCTCATTTTCATCGTCGATATCTAAAAAACGATTGCGAGGCGCTGCATCCGCCATTTGCGTATTGGTGATGGGAACGAGGGGCATTCTCGTGGGGCGGCTTTCGCTGGTGTGTTTATCACATCAATTGGCAACAACATTTTTTCAAATGTTCGCTCGGTGAAAATTTAGCCAGCCGAGTAGAGCCGATGGTTTTGGTGCAGGGTTTCCCAAGGCAAATGCGGATGTAAATATCCACGCTCGGCCGTGCACTATTGTACATGGTGGGGCTAGAGGGATTGCCATCGTACGCGCCGTAGTGACGGCGTATATTTTATTCAATTGCAGGATTATCAGTTTAAAGACACCCCACTAAAACAATATGTAGAAGCCATAACAGTGGAGACTGTGATTGAGCCCTGTTAAGCGTCGCGTTTTGTACTCGCGCGCCTTCATTTCCTTGACGCGATATTATTTTGCGGAAAGTTGCTCGGCCGGCTGGCAGTAGCATAGTCGGAATCAGAATCTGTATTTAGACTGGAGGAATCCGATGAGCTATAAAGCTCTTTTTCACAGACGTCCAGTTGGAGCGGGTCAGACAGTTACAACAACAAACTCTACAAAAACACAACAAATTTCGATTTAAAGCTTTCGTGACTGCAGGAATTCATCTTCTTGGTTCTTTCGGTAAAGTCACGTAGAAGGGAAGTAATAAAATAATAAAAATAATAAAACATAATAAAATAATTCTCACGACCTGGTTTCACCTGAAGACGGCTGCTTGCGTTGTGGCCGAAACGTCGTGAGAATTATTTTATTATGTTTCATTATTTTTATTATTTTATTACTTTCCTTCTACGTGACTTTACCGAAAGAACCAAGAAGATAAAAACACAACAGTCGTGCAAAGTACAATAAAGGTAAACAAATCGCCCAAAAAACATACAAATAAAACTAAACCATCCCAATAGCAGCATGTTTATCCATAATAATCCTACATTATTGTAACCTATATTGAGATCACCCATGGGGATAATATAATATCAGTAAGACAAGGCCGGAGTGGTAACCGAGGAAAATAACACTCCGATTAGAACAGTTGGCTACGTACAGTGCGAAGGAAGTTCGGCATACATTCATGCATACATTGAGAGACAGAAAAAGGAGCACGTGATTTATAGAACATGCAAAGGTTAACGACACGAATTCAACTCTAAAGAAGAGTGAGTGGGCTTAGGGCAGGACACATCGTGGATAGAAGGAATTATGGCCGATAGGCAAGAATAATGCCGGAGTGACAAGTGAGGAAATGAACGCTTTAGGGAGAACGGCCGCTGAGGAGATGGAGCGATTAAATCAGCTCGGGCACAGGTGCTAGATGGATTATTATATCGCAGGATCGGTAAGATAGGGAGCACTTCATCCAGCAGTGGAATCGACCATGGCTGATGATGATGGCAAATTTACGTGCAGAATAAAAGTAACAATTGTAAAAAGTGACAAAATGAGAAGGCGAAAAGAAAACAATTATAATCCTAGCGAACAAAGAACACATGTTCATTCGCAATTGTTTCATTAGAATATTATAATATTCAAATCTTGCGAACGTGCACAAAAAGTAAAATCACCACTGCGTAATTAAAATGAGAGCCATAAATGTTGATTAAAAAATGCGTGAAAATTCAATACAAGTAATTTAAATGTGTTAAACTTGGCCACTATCGTTGCCAACATGGTTACGTTTCAAAATACATTGATATTTATGATTCCAAATTTTTCATTCGGTTTGTGCAAATAAATTTGATTCAAACGCGTTCAGATGACGAGTGGATTGAATATCCTTTTGCCTTAGTTCAAGGAATGTTTACAGAAGTGGAGCAATTGTTTTGCTCACTGGCCTTGCAACTTCGCGGTTACCCTCGATTCAATCGCCCGGCACGGCAGTTGAAACAAGTGCAGGTTTCTTACATTTTCCCCGCCACTGTCTATCCATCAGTATAAATTGGCGCACCAATGTCAGTGGATCGGCAATAAGTGTGTGGTTGGGTAAAGTGTGGTGACTCCCACCTCTCCAAAGAGCTATTGTCGGTGTAGTGGCATAGTACTGGCTGCTGGCGAAAAAGGGGGACTGCGGTGTACGGCAGAAATGAAGTCTGCAGGCCACGAGAGACACGAGAGGGAGACATCTAGTGGGGGAAGGGTCACAGAGGGGGGTCCATCGGAAGCCGCTAGTAGGTTCCAGAAAGGGGGCGTGGCCGGGGCGGGGCCAGGCCACGCTGAGAGTAAAAGAAGGGCCCCTGTGCGGGACCACGTGACTGTTCTTCTTGGTTCTTTCGGTAAAGTCACGTAGAAGGGAAATAATAAAATAATTAAATTAAATACAACATAATAAAATTATTCTCACGACGTTTCGGCCACAACGCAAGCAGCCGTCCTCAGGTGAAGAACAGGTCTGTCGGAAAGACAGCGTCTGAATGA
>CM025627.2:8780046-8820907 GCA_014621495.2 Entosphenus tridentatus
GGGGGGGGGGTCAAAAATCGTCCAAAATCGCGTGACGTCATTTATGGATCTTACCCCTAACCAGAAAACGTAACGAGAGAGCACATACGAAGTTTCGATTTAAAGCTTTCGTGACTGCAGGGATTCATCTTCTTGGTTCTTTCGGTAAAGTCACGTAGAAGGGAAGTAATAAAATAATACAAATAAAACATAATAAAATAATTCTCACGACGTTTCGGCCACAACGCAAGCAGCCGTCCTCAGGTGAAAACCAGGTCTGTCGAGGCGATAGCGTCGCTTGCGTTGTGGCCGAAACGTGAGAATTATTTAATTATGCTTTATTTTTATTATTTTATTACTTCCCTTCTACGTGACTTTACCGAAAGAACCAAGAAGACACAGACGAAGTGTTTCTCATCAACCAACTCTGTAGGCAACCAGCTCCGTGCACACTGACCACCCACCCAGCCACCAAAGGTTCCAGCCATCACAACATTTACGCAAAGCCGACTGGTCCCACATGCTTCCCTACGGCGAAGGAATAGCTCAGAGGGTGGGTCACTGCGGACATTGGTGAGGCTAAATTTTGCCTCTGGGACAGGGCCAACGAGTGAATGATCTGCACGTTGAAAAAGCGCGAGCAGTCCTTTATTAAGATACGAAATACTGCTACGATTTCAGCACTGCGTGGGATTGCGTGCTTGTCCTGTAGAGCTCATGATAGGATTGAGTGTAACAACCTGAAAACCTAACAGTGATACTAAATACCTAGGCAGGCAACAATATACGGATTTGGCAATAAAAATAGATGATTATAATTTAAGAAAAATGCTTCGAATCGTGACTGTTTGCAATATATACAGGGTGCTTACAATTTTAAATCTAGACTTCAAGCTTTCGTGACTGCAGTAATTAATATTCGTTGGGTCTTTCGGTAAAGTCACGTAGATAGGTTCAAAGAAAATTACAAAAATAACAAAAAGCTATGACGTTTCAATCGCGATGCAAGCGTTCGTCATCCTGATGATCATCCTGATTATGACGACCGTTTGTGTTTCGATCGAAACGTCGTTTTTTGATATGTTTGTTCTTTTATTTGAAAGACCCAAACAATATGCTTACAATTTTGTTTAACACTTCTGAGAATTTGCAACAACATAACAATAAATGTTCCTCCGGGCTCTTGAGACCACCTGGAGAAGATTCTAGTCATGCATTGACAATGATAGCGAAAAAGTGGAGACTCTGACTTTTTGAAGCTATTAACACACATTTGTTATCATGTTACAGTGTATTATCCGTTATTTTTCTATTAAAAACGATAGTCCCATAGAAGTGTTAAAACATTTTCGAAGCACCCTGTATATAACTTAAATACGAGAGATATCTCAGCGAGACCTTTAAACCAAAGGTGGGCACATGCCAAAGGACGCGCACGATGGAGATGGAGCGATGAAATTCGCTCATGCTCAGGTGCTATATGGATCGTTGAATCGCACGACCGTGCGAGATGGTGTCGGCTTGGGAAGGCCTTCATCCAGCAGTGGATCGATCAAGGCTGATGATGATGGTATTTCAGCGTATAGAGCAAAAAATAACGTACAATCGAGACAAAAGCCATGGAACGCAATGCAAACGAGACTGCATAAACGAGACACACACACACAAACCAACCAACATATGTTTAAACTTGAATATCGATCACGAATCATTATCAAGTGTGAAACATGATATATAATCTCATATGATGAGTAAGTAAGCATTGTAAATGTGCGTGTTTTTTTTTTCGACCTCTGTAACGAGAAGTCGCCACTGGGTATAATCCCAAGTTCATTATAATCGTTGAGTAGAGGAGTTCCAAAATCAGCGCACAGCACTGCACAAACTATTCCATAATGCATGACATGTAGTCGTTTTGTAAACATGCTAATTGACCATTTGGATGGCTAAATTCGAAATTCTATTATGAATCAAAATTGTTACCGTTATTTGAACAAGATTATTGCGCCTGCAAATCCAAAATTGTGCATTTATTTGTGGTACGACAGTCGTTTTAAAATAAATTACGCTGTCTTCCATATTCCAAATGAGCTATTAGTATCGCAACATTAAGCACGTAAGAATTATTTTTCCTGTGAGATTGTATGCATTGTCACAAGTTAGGGTCACAATTTGAATCGAAAATCAATAGTTTTTTTGTCCCATTGTTCTGGCCCCATTTGTATCGTCTTTCTCACGTGCCCCAGCTCGCTCGTTCCGTCTTGTTCATTCCATTACTTATTTGCATGCAGTCATCGGTGACCAAGCTGAGACCACCAGACTTGCTACGCGAGGGGACATGGTGTAATGTTGGGTCACTGCCCAGATTTACAGTTCAGAAACTTGGCAGTGCTGGGTTCAACATTCTAACATGGACATTATGACCCTTTTGAGCCACCTCCTTCACCCAGGGCTGAGTACAGACATTATGTTTGAGTTTGATTTGAATGAACGTTTTTTTTTGTCTCTATCCAAAAGTGCCACTGATGTCAATTGTCTCGTACAGATTCATTCATTCATTCAATCAACTTGTTTAATTCGATTCATCAGGTGATAGATTGGGCCAGTCGTCACACTCGTGCCTCTCGGCAAAAATGTGCCTGGGCTCGATTCTTGACTCGGGTGCCTTTCTACCTGGAGTTTGTACGCTCTGCCCCTGGTTCTGCATCGCATTCCTCTGATTTTTTTCTGCTTTTCCTCCCACAGCTAAAGAAACACGCAATGTAACTGCCAATGGCAAAAATATCCCAACGCTGAAAAGTGACCCGCCAATTTACTCAATGTGGCTTACACTTAGCAACAACATCCTCTCCTCATTTAAAGATGTAGCGGGACCATCATAAAAAAAATAGTCTTGAGACTTCGGTGAGCCATTTCTTGGAAAAAAATTAAAGCGAAAATAGTAAATAATAAAATCCAATTTCAGAAACCCTTGGTGATATCGGGGAGCGACACATTCTGAGGGAGGGAACAGCTGGGGCACAAGACACCACGAGACCTCGGGGTGTCCCACAGGAACAAGTGCTCGTATCACTCATTCACACTCACTCACTCCGCTTTTCCTCGCCAATTCGCACTCAATTTCCACCCCCCCCCCCCCACTCGCCCCCCCCCCCCCCCCCCCCTTGCGCTTCGTGTACCCGCGGTCGCTCGATTACGCCTTGCTGATGCGCGCGCGGAAATTGTGGAATGTCGTGGGATAATTCCGTGAGAGTCAAACTGCGATGGAAGAATACTGACGCCAGTGCTGGCGGAAGGACCTCCCGTTCGAGGCAGCTCTAAAGAGCCCATCTGAAGTGGTGTTTTGGCCTTCTTTTCCACGCTGGTCAAACATCCTGTGACACGCAACTGCGGGACAAACTGTGAACGAGTCTGTGTGCCGCACGCCACGGTGCTGTAAGCAGGTGAATCACCCGTAAAATAACTGCGTACAGATTACATATATTTGGCCACGACCGGGGAAAACACCTCCCGGGAACCGTGGAGAGATCAGAGGTCGCAACCGGGTACCCGATACCCGTACCCTACCCGATACCCGGCTACCCGGCCAGGTACGGGTACCCGTTTGCGACCCTGGTGCGGCCGGGTACGGGTACGGGTAAGCCGTGAGTCACTGGTGAGTAACCGTTTGTCACTCATTTCGGGTAGGGTACGGGTAGGGAACGGGTACCCGTACCCGGCCGGGTACGGGTACGGGTACCCATTTGCGACCCTGGTGCGGCCGGGTACGGGTACGGGTAAGGAATCAAAACCCGTTTGCGACCTCTGGGAGAGATCAAACGCACGGCTCCCCTTCGCCCAGTGCTCCGCCAATGTGCGAGCGCCATTGCGATGCTTATCTTGCTCTTGCTGGTGATGCGATCCAACGGGAATACAACCACGAAACATGAATCGTGCTGGAGTCAAATGCTCAAGAGTAAGACAAAGGTAGAATCGCTGCTGCTGCTGCTGACAAGCTCGAGTGGTCGTGAGCGACGATGCCATTGATGTCATTACACCGAGCCATCGCTTCCTTCCTTCCAGATTCTCAAGTAGTCATTGAGGATATGAATACGGGTGCTGCCTTCCACATCAGGTGGTTACTCCATCGTGCCCCATGCAGTTAGGGAGAGGTGCATCTTGGGAAATACATTGAGAGACAGAACGACGAGAGAACATACGCAGGTCATCTGTTTAAACTAAACAATGTTTTTTATATTTGCCAGGTAAAGCTCACGGAGCTATTAGCTCTTTCTCAGAAGCGACCTTGCCATAAATGAGAGCTCAACGACGTCGCTCATCGCGTGTAAATTTACAGCAGCCAAATGCTCTCTACGCACATTGATTCTAAATGCGGAGGGGAAAGACCACAGGACCCGGAGAAAACCCCACGCGACCATGGGGAGAGAGAAACACGCAAACTCCAAATATACAGCAGCAGGCGTCAGGGTCGGGAACGAACCCACGACCTCCTCCATACCAGACGAGGGAGTTAACATCTCATCTTGGCCGTGAATAAAAGTAAGTGGTTTTGTGGCAGGACGCGTCGCCTTTAGGGACGGGATTGACCGTGATCGAGACCAACGAGGAGGGGACATGTCATGAGTGCTGCCTCTACTGTGTCGGAGGAGGAATGAAACGGACTCGTGTGTAAGGTACTCGATGGATGACCACATTGCAGGACCGTGAGAGACGGTGGTGGCGAGGCCTTCATCCAGCAGGGCATTTATTCATAATCAACGTTTTTGGGTTAGATCGCGTTATTTATAAATGTGTCGTAACCCTATAACTATTTGTCTTTTGTCAACGTGACACTTTTTTGCTGATTGGCCGTGTCGGGTGGTGGAGGGTTACGGCACATTTATAAATAACGCGATCTAACCCAAAAACGTTGATTATTAATAATATTGGTCGCGAAAGCCTACGTGTTAAACAGGGCATTTATTGTGGCTGCTGCTGCTGGTGATGATGTTGACGTGGAAGTACACAATGTAGAGGCTGAGCCCAGTTTGTATCTCTGCTGCTTGTTAAAGCAATGATGGGAAGAGCGGTGGTGCAGTGGTTTGCACATCGTGCTACTAACTTGGCGAGAACCACTGGATCGCAGCTTCCTCAATCGTTGTTTGTGTAAATGTTATTTATTTTCATTTAAAATAATTCCTTTTTAGAATACAGATTATAATTTATTTGGTGCAGTGGTTCGTACATTGCGCGATGAAACCAGCCACCATCATTGTAATCCAGGCCACGTTTAACAAAGTCGTTGTGAGTGATTATTTGCATCGGTGTTCAGCTCCGCCTCCCCATCAACTTCATCAATAATCCTCACTGACCAGCATGGTGAATTACAAACAACCCCATTACCGACATAGCAATGCGGGGGGAGACCTTCATCCAGCAGTAGATTGCCAATCGGCTCAATCATCGTTTTGTTGTTGTTGTTGAGCATTAAGGTCTGCATTGGAAGTGAATGCTTTTGATTTATGTTTGGTCTCTTGCAAGGTCCCAAATGCCTTTGTGGCCACGTTCTGCACACATCCCCGTTCAACTTTGTTGCTGCGCTGTTCGCATTATCCGTGCTGCGATTTGTGCAAGCTCGTGCAGGCGGCGAGGTTTGCCACCATCACCACGGGCACATCATTGTGAAGCAATGCATTGTTCACAAGAGTTGCGGATTTTAGTTAGAAAGCGCGCACAACGACAGGGTGCTTCAAAACAAATGTGAACACTTCTGAGAATTTGCAACAACACCACAATAAATGTGCTGCCCTCCGGGCTCTGGAGACCACCTGGAGAAGATTCCAGGCACGCGTTGACAACGATGGCTAACAAGTGGAGACTCTGTGACTTTTTTAAGCAAACACATTCCTGCGGAGCGAGCTGGTAGGAACGTTGGGTTGCTCAGTCAATGGCCAGGGTCAACGGCGGCGTGGTGTATTCCGCAAATATGCCCGACTATGAGGGCGGGCACAAGCCGGCGTGAGTAGGTTAAACGTTGAGTTTTATAAGGACACCACGGGGTGACCAGCCCCTTCCCACCCAGCCCCGCCCAACCCAGCCCCTCCCGTCCCCACCCAGCCCCTCCCCACCCTCCCATCTCCACCCAGCCTCACCCCTCCCATTTTTGGATGCACGACGGACGGGCACAATAATCTCCTGTGGGCTGGTGTAACCAGGAGGTTCCTACCAGTATAATGCCCTGTACAATAGGACTGACTCGTGATTCAGATTCAGGAGAATGGTACCCAATATAAATGCAGCTGGTCAGCAGAAGATAATGGTTTCACCTTGGTGGTGGTGGTTGAGGTAACAACGATACGAATCATCGTCGATCATGGGAACATTTTCTATTTGGAAAATAGGCATTTATAACGGCGTAACTTCTACAGTGAGAGAATGGTAGGCATCATGAACACCAAAGATATAATGTGCTTTGTTTTTGTCAATCGCCATGGGATAAGTGACACAAGTGATAAATAATGATATAAACATTGTAAAGGAACTTGAAAAGACGAATCTCACTCCGCTGGTCCCAGCTGTGACCAAGTTCACTCCCAAAAGTGATTGTCAAGTTTTTTTTATGCAGCAGTCTCCAAGGAATGTGGTTTTTTTGCGTTATTTAATACAACCACTGCTCGGGGAATAATTCATAAATAAATAAAACAGGTGAAAATTGTATTTCTGTGAGAAAACATTACGTCTGTGAAAAGTCACAGTTTACGAGAAGTACATAACCGCTATTAATAAGCATGATTTCCTCAGTCTTTTTGGTGATAAGCTACATGCTGCAAGCATTTTAATTGTCGTTCTAGTGTGAACATGTGCAAGATGCACAGGGAGCAATTGTACGTGAATGAATGTGTCAAACTGCTTCTCACTGTATTCCAATCGTGGCATTTGCATCTTGTGACGAGGTGAAGAATGCATTCGGAAATGTGGCTGAGCAGTGAATACTGTCAGAGAATGGACCACAGAAGTGAATTTGTGACCTTTGTACTATCTTCGACATCACTCTGCTATGAGATTGTTGCACGATAGTTAACCCAGAGTTTTATGTCACAGAGATGGAATTTAGTCAAATCAAATTGCAAATCTATTTTTGACGTGCAGTCATTGGTGATCAGGCCACAACCACCAACTCAACGCACTTGAGAAAATAGTTTAACCGGCAGCTGAAGACAGGACACAAACCCAGGATGCCAGCGGTGATGGCGTTTTTCTCAGATCTCCGAGTCACTTAGCTACGTCCAAACTCCTCCTCCCCGCACTAATATTTGAAACTTTAACAGTAAATATTTTATTTTGTATAATACACACTGCCACACTGATTTGTACCACACATATTCAGAATAACATGAGATTTTCGACAATGACCCTTATTCAGAACAAAATTAGTGGTACGGGACAATATCGCACCTTCAAGAGTTACACGAAGTTATCAATATGGTTCCTCAAAAAGACTGTATAACTTGGCAAGAATATAGTAAAAATGGTTAGATATATGGAATTATCACAGAAAATGGTGACAACACAATACCAGAGGATGTACCTAGACCGCTGTTGACACAGTTATGAAATAGTATTTAAAGATGAACGATTTCTTCATTCAAACATATTTTGTATTATCACAGACGCTATGTTATGCGAGTATACTTATATTTACATACAGACCGCATGTACGGCAAAGTAAATTTCCTTCAAATTGGACATCAAATTTCCTCTCTGGTTCGAAGCATTTCAGAACTCACGCCGGACATGGTCGTTCGTGCTGCCGGGGAAAATGGGAACATTTTGGGCGATCGTTGCTCGTAAAGTTCAGCTCTCGGTCAAGGTAGGATAACATTTTCCCATTTGTATGGAAGCCCAATGGCGAGGGTCTGGGAGTGGTGAGGTCGCAGTTTTTAAAAGCCTGTCCGAGCGTAATGGGTCATGGCTGTCCCAAGGTGCATTAAAAATGATTTTGCCACAGCACGCTGGGAAAATAGCGGAGCGCACTTCCGCTGACTTAATCAGATGACATCGGGGGGCAGACAGAGGGCTTTTTATTTATTTGTTCCTTACTTTTCGCCCAACTTGCAGGAAGGATGGAAAGAAAAACGTAGCACCGAATATATGTATTTTATTTTGCTTGTCCTCAACCTGCCCGAGGGTAAGCACCTTGCGGATGGCTCCCACTGGCCTCACCACCGTGTGTCCACGCATGAAACCAGAGGCAACTTGAAGGCTTTGCCGTTATGATAATTGTTTTTTTATCCTTCTATCTGGCAACAAAACTGACACCTTTTTACAAGGAGTCATGTTGGCATAGACCACAATACCTGCAGTCATAATGCAAACAAAAAACATAACTCTGTATGCACTGTCCTTGAAGTTGATTGGTCCACACCCGAGACAGCTTTCCTTAGAGCCTAGTCTCACATGGGTTGGACCAGATGACGCCAAAAGGCGCACAACTCAAAGACAATGCACCATCAAAGTATGAGAGCTCGGGGTAAGCATTTACACCATTGGAACCTCATTTGCCAGTCGCCGTTAATTGACTGTTACCTGGAGATGGCCGGAAGGAACACGCACCAGCAGAATTTCAGGAAAGGTGCACAGATGCCACAGCGGTGTTAGAATTCAATGTTATTGTATATATACATTTATTTAGAAGAAGTTAAGGAGTAAAGATCCAAGGCAAAGGTGCAGTACTGTGGTTTCTTGCTCCAGGCCACTGCTGGCAGAAGGGCCTCCACCAGAGGAAGCCTAGAGTAGTCCTCGCAGGAGTAGTTCTGCCTACTCTTCCATGCTGATCATACAAACAAGATCATTTCGTTTTTATCTCATCAACTTTGCACGAATCATTACATTCATAACAATAGTAAGAGGTCAATGTACAGCCATGCAATTTCTTGCTCGTGCCACTGCTAAAGGAAGCTAAAGAGAGGGCCCCCTTTAAAAGGTATATTTTTTATCTCCTCTTAAATCCTGGCCAGACATCTTGGAAGGGGCGGCAGTACCCACACTTTACCCCACCACACGCAACTTCCCGGTCAACCGCTGTGTGGACAGAAACGGAAGGGATTTTAAAAGAACGCCACCATTTTTTCAACTGCTGAGTGCTGGGAGATGTAATTTAGCAACTTGAGGATTTCAAGTCCAACGTGTGAACAATCACAACGGCAGTGTTCCCAGAATCATGATGAGATTCCGTTTCAATTAAATATCCGGTATTTATCTTCTTGGTTCTTTCGGTAAAGTCACGTAGAAGGGAAATAATACAATAAAATAAATACAACAAAGACAGCGTCATTCAGACGCTGTCTTTCCGACAGACCTGAGGACGGCTGCTTGCGTTGTGGCCGAAACGTCGTGAGAATTATTTTATTATGTTTTATTTTTATTATTTTATTATTTCCCTTCTACGTGACTTTACCGAAAGAACCAAGAAGACGAATCCCTGCAAGTCACGAAAGCTTTAAATCGAAATTTCAATATCCGGTAAAAAAAGAAACCCGAAAACAAACTGAAGGAGTCGTCCTCGTAAGATTTGCGCTCGCTTCCGCTCGCGTGAGTCAGCGTGAGCAGGTAGCGGGGGCCCTGGCAGTCCTCCCACAGTGGCCACGCCAATTCACGTTAGTTTCTTCACGACTCTCCCCCCCCCCCTTCCCCTCCTCCGGGATCATACAATTGCAATGCGAGCACCAGTTTGTTATAAATTGTTAAAGGGGGGGAGGGGCTGCACGTAAAATAAGGTGAATGAATAAAAATAAAATCAAATAAACTGTGCACATCAATAATTGTACTTTCAGTCCAATGACCGTCACAGTCTGGGTTTAATAGCAGCGTGACCTGTGCATCATTTATATGCCTTATGTATAATGCAAGTACGACCTTTAGTTGACTTATATTAAAGCAATTGCCATTGCATATTTATATGACGAGCTATTTTTAAAGGATTCAACACATTTTCCATTCTCAAAGGGGTCACGCGTAGGTTAGGCTTTTTTATTTTTTTAAATGCACTTGAGGAAACCACACAAATAAATCACACACATTGGGACATCCGTCCATTGGCCACCATCTATCTCCTGCAATCAACTTTGCCATTCATTTGAAGTCTTCCGTATCATCGTCGTATATCAACTTCAGGAATGGGAGAACCTGTGCACGTGGACATGTAGAGGACTGTGTCAATCTACTGCTACATTAGAGACATCCCACAACCCACGTGGCGTTTTGACCATACTTCACCACCCTGGTCAGTGTGGGCTGGTAAAAGCAAGGAGCTTCCAAGCTCTAAGTGACTTGGTCATAGGCTGTGTGGGACTCACAGAATAAAAAAAAATCCATATTTATTTCTCGACTTGTTATGAACTAAAAGAAAATCCCACGAAACTTTCCGATGCCCTCTCCACAACGCTGTTCATCCCTGCACGCACCCACTCTGCATGGGCGCGTGTGATCGTGGGCGTGTGATCGTGCGCGTGTGATTGTGCGCGTGTGCGAATGCATTACCCTGGGCCACCTGCAGTGCTGCATGGATACGACTGGCCTCAATTTTTCAACACTTTCCAACTAAAGTTGAAGGCTAAAATTGAACGCGTAAGGCTTTGAATCGTGCGCTTGAAAGCGTTAATGCATTCGCTCCCTCCCGCCGTCCGTCGATGTAGAACAAAGAGTAGGAGGCCACCGGTATCTCTTGTGAGGGCGACTCAACAGGAACGAAACTCTCGCGTAAAGTTGCCTTCCGACTAGGAACTTACTCCGGAGAAAACTGGCCAAAAAAATGATCAAAGAGTTGTCAATTTTCGTTTTTAAAAATGACTGGCCTTGATTTTTGCTCACGATAACGGAGCAAGACGCTAAGGCACCTGACAATTCCACACACCGTTCTCACGCCTCCTCTCATGATGATGTGACATCATCTATAAACTAAAAACTTGTTTTAATTTTACCAGGCAAGGCCCACTGAGTTATAAAGCTCTTTTTCAGACACGCCACAAATGATAGCCCAACGAAGTGGCTTATCATGCGGAAATGTTTAGCAGACAGATACGCTAAATGCATGTTTCCAAATGTCGAGGGGAAAGACCGCAGGACCCGGAAAAAAGTCCACGCGACCAAAGGGAGAACACGCAAACTCCAAATACACAGCAGGCATCAGGGCTGGGATCGAACTCACGACCTCCTGTATACCAGGCGAGAGTAGTTAACATCGTGCCACTGTGGATGTTTACATTATCACTCATGAAATACTTCAAAGGACAATTTAGGACAAATAATGCACCTTCCTCATTGCATATAAAGTATATGCAAAGAAAAAATGTAAACACTCAAAATGGCTTTCTGCTTACCTACCTGCTGCCTGAGCGAGTTGAGGAAATTCACAAGGTGTCTCTACCACTGCTCCCTTCCCACCGAGGGATACAGCCACAGCGAGTGGCATTCATTGTTCAACCCCAGAACGACGCCGGACTGATTCTGACCTGGCCATGATTTGAAATTACGCTGCAGAAGTACAGTATATCCAGCTACCATTCAGTTACATTACATTTCCTTTATTTAGCAGTGGCTGGATACCCATTAGGACATCTCAAGCAACCTATATGTCCACAAGCAGCCCACGTCGTGTCAACGCTCCACATGTTGTCCAACTCAGAGAGATTCACAGAGCTCGGCTGACACCCCCCCCCCCCCACACAGAAAAAAGCGGATTTTGACCTCGTGACCTTTCGATTGCGAGCCACGCACGCCCCGAGCCCGTCGCTCCGCCGGGGCCGGGGTCTGTTTGCGCGCGTGGTCTCACACCGCCCGCACGGAACCAGAACCCAAAGCAGCAGCTCGTTTGAAACGGCATGAGCGCGCCCCAGGTGGCAGGCACGGTGGGACGTTGCCACCCACCCCCCCCCCCCACCACGGGTAAGGTTTTATGTTCGCCCGGTGCTCGGCAGCTCGCGGGAGAAAGAAAATAGGGGGGGGCGAGCAATCGGCGGCTCGGTGCCATGTGGCGGGGGGGAGGGGGGTGCCAGCAGGTGAAAGCCGGAGGCGGGGATGGAAGCGCCGATGAGATTGCGCTCACACTTGCGCATGCTGGGGTACGGCTCGAGAGCGCGGTGGTTTATTCTCCTTGTCGAATGGATGCAACGGAACGCAATCGTTAGATTGCGCTATTGTTGTTGTTGTTGCATAACCTCTCGGTGAGAAGGCACGGAAGTTTTCAGAATTTACATTTTTTTCTTATTTTTCTCTTCTGACTTTCCCGGGAAGGGTTTGACCAATTACTTGTGTTGTGTGTGTTTGCGTGTTGTTTGTAGATGGGAAGGAAATCGTAGCACACACACATATACAAGAGAAAAACAGCTCAAACTTATCAGACATGTCAAAAACTTACCCGCCATGCTGCCTGCTACGAGGACCTCATTTCCATTAAACGGAAGTCTCGATGACAATTATAACCACTCTTGAGTGACGTTGGCTCCTGGGAAAGATTAGCAAATGAGAAAGTCCATTGCGGGCATCATTACATACTTCCCATGCGCGACAACGACACAAGACCCATGATGGAGTTGCCACTTGACCTAGTTTTCCAAGGATCGTCCCCTTTTTAAGGTAGCTGTCCTGGGAAATCTTTAAGTGATCTCTTCAGATAAAAAAATTTAGCCAATGTTTGATAGTTGCGTGATAACACTGTGTAACAATGTTTTTTGTTCCTGGGTAGTAAGTGTTATTTTCTAATTGCATATGCCTCAAAAGTACAGGAAATGGCTATTATTCCCCACACACTTTGCTTTTGTGACCAGGACAGTGATATTTTTAAATGTACCTATTTTCAATGAGAAAACGGGCGAATTTGTGTCTTTTCGTTCACACAAAGTCAGAAGAAAAAACAACAACATACGAATAAAAATTCACGTATTTATACTCAAGTATTACGTGGATTATACTCCACCAATTTAAGACACGTGGCACGGCAGTTGCGAGAGCGCTTGGCCATCGGAAGGTTTGCGAGTTCAAATTCTGGTTTGGTGTCGACTTATTCTGTGATGCCTCTTGGGTCGACGAAATGAGCACCACTCTGTGGGAACGTCAGCGGCGCCGGTCCTATAGAGTAGACTCGCCTCCATCATAGAAATGTGGAATTTCCACCTCTGGCTCAGGGCTGTAAGCGGGAGACGAGCAATACATAATATATACGAATAGGTTTTACCCTTTCTGGCAATGAAACAAGTTTTAGATGTTAAACCACCATTCAGAAACCTTTTGCAAGGAATCATGTCCTGCATGAACCACATATACTTGTGGTGAAGATGCAAACAAAAACATTCTCTGATAGTCTATGATGCTTTGTCTTTTAAACTGATTGGTCCACACCAGAGACAGCTTTCTTTAGAGCCTAGTCTTCAACAGTGGCAGACGCCAAAAGGCGAACAGCACAAAGACAATGCCACTATCAGAGAATGTATAGCTCGGGGTGAGTAGCTACATCATGGGACCAGGCAATGCTTCTACGCATTGTTCTATCGCCTCTTTGGGTCGTTCTGCTGTACTTCAGGGGCGGTAACCCGAGCTCATGAGCGGCCTTCAGGCGCGCCCTGGCAGCCATGAAGGGTTGGCTGTATCCCGCGCAATAGCGCCGGGTCATCAGTCACCTTGATGAAATGTAACTCGTGCATACGAGCGAATTATTTATTTCATTTGCGCCCGCGAAATCTTTAGCCGGGATGCACGACTGACACGCAACATCTCATTAACTGTGCAGGCCTGCCCGCGACTTGTAAGGTCACACGCCATTACGGATGTGTGTGTGTGTTTTTGGTGAATGCACAAAAATGGCACAATACATTAGATGAAATATGTTTAGGCAAAGAGACGTATTACACAGACACGACACAGACACGAGGCATTTCGGGTCACATTCTCCGAGGCTCGCTCCGCGCCGAGCTCAGGGCAACATTTCCACGTATCAGGAGAGCGACGTTTACTTATTAGAGCACTTTTTTTTTGAGAGATGACTCCGAGCGCGGGCTTGACTTCACAGTGCTCGCGGAGGCTGGGTTCGTCAGACGCGGCACCGTACCAAAATGATTACTTTCCCAAAGGTCGTGTGAAAACGTGGATGGGAAAAAACTTAGCGTTACCTGCACTTTGGAAGTGTTACGAAACTCGACTTTAATTCATACGCTCCCTCCTCCTTCAAAGAAAGTAAATCGTGCTGTGATTTATTCACTGACCAAACTACTTTTTTCTGCCACATGAGCAGTAAACAGCATCATTTACACAAACCTTAGAACAAATGAAAACATCACAATGCTGCTTTCTTACTTTTTATGTATGAACATGTATATTAAATGACTTATTATTATCTGATATTAATGATGTGGAGTCTTTCGCAGCCGAAAATTCACACGTTCTGAATACGCGCGACTTTTATGCAACCTTTCACCAATGAACTGAACAACAATCAGCATGTTCCATTAAGCGCTTAACAGTCGAGTGATTGACGAAATAAGCCACTTCTTGTTTAAAAAAAAATGCAAAAACCACGCAGCCCCACCATCCTCAGAGTTCGAGCGAAAGAGAACAAATGGCAGTGTTTTATGCCTCGTTTTTTTCGTCTTGAGATAGTTTTGTTTGGTTTTGCCTACAGCGACAATATCAGCGTTTCATTCGCAACAGAATACTTATCATACGTAGCACAAGCAGTTTGCAACAAAACGCAAGTTTTGCTCAAAGGTGCATTTTTCGATTTTACGCAGCGTAATTTCGTCTTCGGAAAAACACATTCCGAACTAGAACGTGCCTTATTTGTCTGTGGAATAGCTACCCATTCAGATTATCATCTTGCTTTTTACGTGACATTTACCTATGCACGCACGCAGGCCGCACATTTGACAGTGCAACTTAGCCCATGAACAAGGGACATTCATATTTAAACGGCATCGCAGCAGCTGGGAGATGTGACAGCGCGTGACTCATTTATTTATTGGGTAATCACTTTTAATTTTGCCGTGAAAATGCGACGCGAGCGAGCGAGCGAGCGAGCCGTTCGCCGCCACTAACGGAGTTGTTGCCGGAGCACTGTCATCAGAGCCAAACACCTTAAAAGCTGGGAATAGAGAACACACGACGATGATGATGATGATGATGATAATTACAAAAAAAATTGCTGCGAGTTATAATTAAACAAGTCAACAAATTATACGTATTACGAAAAATTGAGATGCGCAAACAATATCACACCCATATTCCTCGTTAATTGTTTTGAAACAACTTCCAGCAAACAGACACCACATTTGTTAATTTTCATCGTAACGTGAAATGCTAACGTGGACGTGCGGTCAGTCTGGGATGCAACTTTGCTTGGCTCATGAAAAATGAGCCAAGCGAAGTTGCGAGCATCTCACACAAGCGAACAACAAGTTAACGGAGATTGTATGTTTTTACACTCCTCTGCATTATATCAGAGTTTCAACTGTGTCACGAATGGAGCCGCAGGCACACCAACTAATTTTAGTGTTCTGCTGCGGTGCAGTGTACGCGGAGGGTTATGTAATAGCCTGCCGGTTGTTTACTGGTTGTTGGAAAGCAGTGTGAGATGTGTTATAGGACCAAAAGTGCCTGTCAGCAGTGAAAATATAAATACTACGCGTATGTGTACACAAGAGTCTAGCGGGAGCCGAATGTTTTCATATTGCAAAATCCCCTCCCGCACAAATTTGTCCGTGTGTTTGTGTGTATGTGTTGTTATTATTACCTGTAATTCTGTTACCCTGCAATCACCAAAATGTAAGAAGTTAACAACCAACACAACTTAAAGCCCATTGCCAATCCACCGTTGGATGGAGGCCTCCCCCATGCCTTTTGGACATGGATGAGTATTTTGACCATACTTCACCACACTGGTCAGTGGGAGTTGGTGAAGGGGAGCGGGCGTGGGGGGGGGCAGGCCAAGATTGGTTTGCTTATAATTTGCCACCAATATTATCCATGGTATGACCCAGTGAAATATAAACCACTGTGTCACCGATGCCCTCCATATGTAATTATATTTACGGTTACAATTCCATATATACTCTTTGGTTTTTTCGGTAAAGTCACGTAGGTAAAAAAATTAAAATAAATTAAACCACGACGTTTCGGGCGCAACACAAGCATCCTTCTGCAGGTGGGGACAACTTAGCGAAAGCACACCGCTTAAGTGTGCACATACCGAAACGTCGTGATTTAATTTATTTTAAACATTTTACCTACGTGACTTTACTGAAAAACCAAAGAGTATGAATCCTTGCAGTCACGAAAACTTCAAATCTAGAATTCGATTTATATAGCTGATTGCACGCTAACGGAATGACAAGACCATCGCAGGCACATTATATCATTGAAATGTGCACTCCGTTATGTGTTGCCCTAACCGGCTATGACAGAACATTCAGAAACTATTAAAGCCCCAATGATCGTGTTAAATTTCATAATCAGCAGGTTTTTGGTGTTCCATGCTGTAGTTTCATTGCCGGGTAATTGTGAGCATGTCGTGTGGTGGCAGAGCGGTTAGGGCAATATGGTCTCTGGTTATGAAACATAACTTGGCATCGACAATGGAAAGATAAATTTGAATGCAGTACGGGTCATATCATCGCAATTGTGTGCCCTGCTAGCCTCAATCGGTACTTCTAAACAACACGTTGCCCAAACAGCCTAATGTACAAAACACAATGGATCACAATATATATAGTATGTGGATAAATAGGGTTGAACAGAAATCGCATTACTACCATAATGAGCCAAGAATGTTTGTTTGTGTCCCGCGCGTGACGTCACTCCACATGCCGCACCCCCCCCTGTCATGAATATTCATGAGCGGGTGGATTTTTACACTCATGCAGAAGAAGGTCGAGCGGAAATGAAAAATTTCGCCAATTCGCTTTAAGTTTCACGTTTCTTTATTGAAAGTGAATCTAATAAATAATTATACGCCGCAAACAAAGTGATATTTGGTGTCTTTATTTATTTCTTCAGCACTTAAGACAAAAGGTAAGTCTAATTTATGCTTCTACATTATGGTAAAATCGACATTTCTCGGTGATTTTACAGATATTGTATTGAATATCAATGTTTTTCAACCCCAGCGACCGAAAGTAGAAGAGAATAAAATATCAGAGCAGTGAATTTGAACAAATTCAAGGTCAATTATATACAGTGCCACAGTGAAACGCAGTGAAGTGTTTGATGACATACTATCGTGCGAGATTCACTGCCATTAAATTTACAGAAGATACAATTATACTCTGCTCAATTTTTCCGTAATTATTACAGCTTCCGTCCTAGGACGGGCAAAGAAGCTAGTTCCTAAATAAATGGAAACCACCAGCGTGTTTGACTTTAAACCCATCTCAACTATGGAAACGCTCTTCTCTCTACCCCTCCCCCCTCTTCACCAAATCTCTCATCTTCAAACTCCAGATGATTCAAAATGCGGCTGTCAGACTTCTCACCAATCAGCCAAAGTGATACATAAGAGGTTTTTATGGGTTAAATCGTGTAAATATAAATGTGTCGTTAAACTTGCCACCACCCGACATAGCTAATTCGTAAGGTTTCTCACGTAAACAAAACATGCCAATTTGTTTCTAGTTCAGCACACCGGTGTGTTGGAGAGTAAACCCACAACATTTACAATTCGAGTATGACGTTTCGCCGGTAATTACAACCAGCTTTATCAGGCGACAGCCAGAGATGAAAGCCAAAGTGAGTGGCCCTTGCTGTAAAGATTTTCTACATGGTGACGGTAACAAAAGCGTGAGATCAATCTGTCTGTTACCGACTTACATCCGAATCCAGTGAGCCACGAATTTCATGTTAAGGTGGAAAGTGCTCACAGGAGGTATTCAAATTGTTATCATATCTTGACTTACTCAATGTTGACATATTTTCTAATATCCCTACTTATCAAGTCCCCACGAATTCGTTCATCGTGTACTTTTTTTATTTCCACTATGTTAGGCATGGAAAGGCCTTCCACTAAAAGTGAATGGACGTGGACTGATGGTGACGGATTATAATGATGATGACACACATGATGATTCTCATATACACTATATCAGAGCTGAGCGGGGCGAGTAACGTAGGCTTCTCTCCATAGCTGCCGCCGCTGCAGCATAAAGAACAATTTCCATTTGCCTAGATTTGCCTTGTAGCGGTGCTGGTCCAGAGGGATGCCCTCCAGCTGAGCACTGGGCGATTTCCCACCCCCATGCAAAGATGCAGGAAGGGCCGGTCTGATGAATTGGCAATTGCGGGAAATTTATAAATCTTTCACCACGCCGACAAGAATGCCAGTGGCCTACTACCACAAGACGTTGTGGGAATTCATGGCCAGACATATTATCAGCGTGTGCGCGTGGTTGAATGATGCCATGGCAGGGCATTAGTAGAGAGGGCCGATATCATCTATGGTTGGCGGCAGGGCCTAGATTCGCGAGATTGCTACAATGAACCAGTTTTGCATGGAGGTGACGGTTGCAATCCTATGACCGGACACCCTCCCGGTAAGTCCTTTGCGGGAATATCGAAGTGCAAAAAATAACGATTTAAAACGGAGATCAAACACTCTGACACTTTATCTTCAGGGATACACTCCCTCCAGTTTATGACATCCAAGATCCAATCCTAAATTTAAAAAGAGCGTACGAGTAAAATGTAAAAGGAAAATGTGTAACCCTGCACAACTACATTTTCCTGGTCTCCCTTGTAAAAGTGATCATTCATCTCAATGAGTTCCCATTGCATTTTTATTTAAAGCTTTCGTGACTTTACCGAAAGAACCAAGAAACTGAGTTCCCATTGGTTAACAGTTAACTACAGAGCTTTAAATGAAATCTGAATGAAATCACATGAAGGATGCCCAAGATTAGCTTGATAACACACGTTTTTGTTTAAGATAACGTATCATGGCTCCACTGACACACTTAACAAGCCAGTTTGTACGTTCCGCTTCCATCTCCTCCCCACAAAATGTGAAAACACGACGATCTTAAACCATTCACTCAATCCTCCGGCCGCTCAACAAAAACCCTCCTTTTGCGGACAGTGGACCTTTTGTGAGTCACCGACTTTAACTTTTTTCCATCTAACCAGGACACCTCTCGTATACCAGGCAGGGGTGGCGCGTTCAGTGGAGCCGAGCGCTCCGCCGTGGCGTTGCGTCGCTGAACGAATCTCTTACCACTCAACTGGTCGCTTCGCGTCAGGTTGGAGTGTCAGATTGTTTCAAGGTGGATTACATTGACGACCATTGTGTACTGGTTTTCTGTGTGTGTGTGTGTTTAGTTTGTTGTCCTTCGACGTCTCCCTCACCTTTGACTAGCACGATTGGCTACGTAAAGTGCGAAAGAAGTTCAACATACAACAAAGATCCCCTGTATAGCCTTAACAGACTGTAGGGGCAAGTGCTGTTAGCGAGCACTTATGAAGGCCGGCACGGCACACGAGGGGGTGAGTGGCCAGCACCACGCCCAGCCGCCTTTGTCTCCCGAGTGACGATGTTTTTACCCACCACACCATCTACTGATTTCAGGCTGAGTCGACCTAGGGGAGGCCCAGGACTCATTCAGATAATCGTCACTGATGTTAGCCGTGAGCGGGAATCGAACTCGGGTCGCCAGGTTCGTAGTGCAGCACGCTAACCGCTAGCGGTTCGCGTTCTGGCCTTCATAGATGCTCGCTAACAGCTCTTGCACTTGCCCCAACAGTCTGTTAAGGCTATACGGGGGATATTTGTCTTGTTCAACATACATACACGTACAAGCAGTCCTCGACTTACGAATGGGTCTCAGGAACGAATTAAATTCGTAACGCGAGGACTGCCCGTACATACAATCGGATTTTGAAACATTTAAGATGCCCACCAAACGCTTAGAAGAGGCAGCTCCTCATAGCCGTGGCTTCTGTTATGATGGGCTGTGGGCTAAGTCGGTCATTCAGTAGAAGAGCGATCTGCCCACTCAACACATGCCCTGGACAACACTCCAATTCCAAGCAAAATGCATATGCATAAAGCGTATAGGTTTAATGTATGGGGGTTACAGAGTGTATCTTTGCGGGTTCCTTTAGGTCGAACTCGCAACATATTCTGAGAAACAAATAAACCTTTAAAAATTATGTAACAATGTCGTGGGAACAAAGTTGAGTCAGCTGGTGTAACGCCGAGATGTCAAAACAGTAATAACGCGCAAAACACAAAACGTTTCTTATTTAACTACCCACAGTGGCAAAAGCAGCAGCAGCAGCAGCAGCGACAACACATCAAAAATCGACCAAAAAATAAACCAGACGCAGTTGACAGGTAGACTTTAATGGCCGTGCACGCTACATTAGCAATCTATCTCACTTGTGACGGACGACGCGCGAGCCAGGAATTTATCCGCGGGTTTTGTTGTTGTTGTTGTTGCTGTTTCCGTGTGCGACTCGCATCAAACGAGCTCTTCGCACGCACACTAACTCCTACTACTACGAGTTACAACATCAAGTCGCATCAGCTGCTCCTTCATAACTGCCAGCCAGGTGTGGCTTGGCAGTTTCATTCTGGAGGCAGGCAGCAGGGACGCTGCTTCATGCCCGCTGCTGTTATTTACGTCAACAGGGGAGGGGGGGGGGTTAACCAGAATTGTAGTCACTGCTGATGGGAAGACTCACGATTATGTTAACCAGTGGACAATTCTCGATAGGACTATCTACAGTGCCGAGAAATGGTTTGTGAGCCCCAATGATGATGATGGAAATTCCATAGTTTTACCTTGATGGCCTTCTTCAATCAAAACCGGTCTTTTCTTCAGGATCCAATATGGTTTATATTAAGCAATTCCATGTCATTTGAAAGAAAATTATGCATGCCTTAAACAAACGATGAGTAATTAAGGTTCAGAGTATTTGAAAAGTAAGCGAACCCGTGATTTAATTAACTCAATTAAGGAAATAATTAGAATCAGGTGTTTCAATGATTAGATGGATATTCAGGGGTAAGATTCGGAGGCCCCACCTATTTAAAGATAAAAAAAAACTTTGTGAGTTTGGTCGTCACCATACAGGTGTGTGGAAACAAGTCATGCCACGATGTAAATATCATCATTGACACAACCATTAGTTCTGCGTTGTATCATCCGCCCGTGAGCTGAAGCTGAACTGAAAGTGAGTCTAGCAGCAGTAAAGTGGGTCTTGTAGCAAGACAATAATTCTAAACATACAAGCAGATCGACAAAAGAATGGCTGCAGAAGAAGACGTTTGGCGTTTTACAATGGACCTAGTCAAATTTCGGACCTAACCCCCATCGAAATGTTGTGGCAGGACCTGAAGCGAGTTGTTCATGCAAGGCAGCCCTCAAATGTCAGTTGAAGGAGTTCTGTAAGGAGTGATGGGCCAAAATTCCTCGATTCCGATGTGAGAGACTGACCAATGGTTACAGGAAACGCATAGTGGTAGTAATTGCTAGTCAAGGGGGTTTCACCAGTGACTGAATCTAAAGGTGCACATACTTTTTCACACGTGGTTATTGAATGTAGAATCATTATAAATACGGGTTGAAAGAGTATCATGTTTTCGTGTAATTGTTTAATCAGGTTATGTTTGTTAAATCTATTATTAGGACTTAAATGAATATCTCACATTTTAGGTTTTAAATGTATAAAATATGTGAAAATCTTAAGGGGGGTTCACAACCTTTTTCTCAGCACTGTACATGTCTAGATTCAATGTAAAAGTCACAAGACCGACGACAGAAAAGAAAGTCATGATAATAATAATCATGATACCATAAGGGGGTGGGGGTTGTTTACGAGAAGTCGAGCTATAGGCTTGTTTTATCCCGTGGACAAAATCAAAGTAAATCTAATTTCCACGATGATTACGCTTCTCAGGGGAAACACACACTGGGACCTCTCGCGAAGCGCCGACACCTCAGGCACCGTACCCCCCTACCTCCCCGAGCTGAAGTAAATGTGATACAATTGCAAATCACTCCGGAGCAAGGCAGCCGAGTGCACTTTCGTCCGGGACAATTCACTCCCGCCAACAGTATTCAATCCCCCACTCCCTGGGTCACGTGGCGCGCTCACGCGAAAATTTTTTTTAAAAAAATTCCATCCATCCACTCTGCTCCTTTCCTGCATTGTCCACTTGCAGTAGGTCCGTATCAGCCGCCTCTCTGCTTTGTCTTCACCGAGACCTCGGTCATTTATGTCTTTTTAGCCCCAGCGGTAACGGCACCGACTCCCACGTGCACGTATTTATGCACAAAGCCGGCAGAGGTCCACCCATCTTGGCAGCTATCTGCCCTTTAGCTTATTGCTTTCCTCCTCTGCTGCCATAGTCGTAATTTCCCCTCCGTGCAATCGCTAACAATCTTATTTCACTTCTCCGGAAACGTTAATGCGCTGGATGATTAATCCTTGCTCTGAAATGTTCCGACATTTCCCACAAATGACTTCCCATCTTTTGGAAAATAATTATATATGTTGTGAAATGTCCAATACGCCTCCATCGACCCAAAAACCAATATATATACACACAATATATATGTGTGTGTGTGGCCCGCTTCCCTTGACACATCATTAATAAGTTAGAGGCTCCTATAATCTTTGCCGAGTTTCTCCCGGTTTTGCAATATACTCCGCACTCCGACGCAGTGGTCAAAACTGCAGCACTCATTCCACGGAACTATTGGCATATAATACCTAGGCTGCAGTCTTGACGGAGTGGCGGCACAGAGCCGGAATGCTACCGCAACACGCTGTAATGTTTCGCACACTGGAATTGAAATCCAGAAGTTGCCGCTTAATTCTCCCAGCACGGCAGTTGAATCAATGGGCAATTCCGCGGTGTAAATGAGTACATCTCAGTCAATGGGCAGGTCGCTGTGTGGTCGAGTGAAGTGTGGAGACGCCCACAACTTTCTCGATGTCTGGCCAGCAAGTGGCGTGAGCAAACACTTTCAGGGCTGCGCCTTTACCTTTTAAATAGGGATTATCTGCTACATGGTTTGAGTGCTATTTTGTTGTTTTATCAGTTGCGGCTTTGAAAGCTTGTGTAACATCCAAGGCTTTCAACCGGTGTAGATTTCCAGCTGTGACGCTTGGTTCAGAGAATGTGAGCAACGGAAAGGGAAAATGAAACAACAACAACAACAATAACTGAAAAGTGCGCATCCATCCAAACGCGTGGAGAGATGCGCCCGCGTGCAATTACGCTGCCAGACACAACGAGGAGCGCATGGATCAGAGAACAAATGCGAACGAGGGGACGGGCTTGCGTAGGACGCGTCGCGAGAAGGAATGATGATGGTGATGATGGCCTCTAGATGATGAGGCTGGCTATGATGGAGCGGCGGCCGAAGGAAGAGGAACATGGCAAAAAGGGCGAGACCATCATGGGGATTGGAGCGATGAAATCCATTCTTGTGCATAAGTGAGATGGATCGGGGTATCACAGAACGACGAGGTATGGAAACTACACGGGGAAGACATGATGATGATGATGATGACCATGTAACTTACATCACACATCATTATACTGAAAAGATGAGGAATTGTCCTTGGAAATCCAAAAATACACATCCTTTGTGTGTATATATATACACCTAATTATAAGTAACGTTTAATGTGAGCCTCACTAATGCTGCTCATTATTCGTTCATCGCACAACCTCCGTCGCGTTATTCGCGCCGTTGGTTGCATTTCCAAAGCGACGCAGTTTCGCCATTTAATAGCAAGGGCGCGGCGCTCAATTTAGATCAAATTATCACAGACAGCGAACGCAAAACACCTGTTAATTGCCCTGCGTCTCTTGCTCCTTGTTCGCGAGGCCACGCGCGTCTGCTCTGTGCCGTCGCGCCTATGGCGGTGACTCCGTACGGACCTCCGGGCAAAGCAGATCGAAGGTCTCAGACGGCAACAGCATTTAGTTCGAGATGCATTTAAAACCCCAAAAAATCTAACAAGAGTCATTGCTCACGTTTCCTTTAGTTGGTCAGTGGTATATCCTGGCTAAAGACAAAATTTATTTTGTTTAAGGTTAAGGTGTATGGGGCATTCACCGTGGAGATGGAGTGATGAAATAAGTTCACGTGCAGGTGCTGGATAGATCCTTGCATCACAAGACCATGAGAGATGGCGACCCCTTGAGAAGGGCCTTCATTCGACAGTGGGTAGATCATGGCTGGTGGTGATGCTCTTGCCGATGCTTCAGATGGAAACAAATGAACGCGCCAGGGTGGCAGCAGTGCAACAAAAATAGGATGCCGACCTATTTGTAGAAATACTGTGAGCGGTTAGACCAGTAGTGGGCGATGGATGGATGGATGGGCAGAGAGGACGTGGGATTCTAAATCAGGATCTCAGCGACACTGCCACCGTACTGTAGGCCGCCCACCCTCCACAACCCTGTAGCGTGACCTCGTCTAAAGGTGGGGGGGGGGGCATACAAACCTCAGTGGGGGCCACAACACAGTGAAAGATAAACAAACGTGAGCCAAATGTTAAAACGCTGAACAGATTTGGAGGACACGACAAGGTCTCCTCGTTTCCATCGTGCGTTCTCCTCGGGCTCTCCGCTCGCTGTGTACGAGGAAAGGTTTTGGGCGGTGCCCCCACCCCTTAATTGTGCTTCACATTTTGGGCATAACATTTATCAGAAAGCAATAGGGGGGGAGGCTGGGTGGGGGGATAGGTGCTGAGCTTTCAGAAGTGGTAGGGGGTCAGTCCCCTTTACCAACACTCCCCCCCCAAACACTACGGGGCTGCCCCCACCCTGAGCTAGTCGGCCACCTCTGGATGGAGCTGGGGCTGCACAGTTTAGATCGTTCTCTCTCGAATTCATCCAGGAACGGCGGTGGTGACCTCTGTCAAGCTCGAACACAGAAGCAGCAAATCCACTCCCCGGCCTCCCTCCACGCCAACTTCACGCAGAGCTCCGCTCTCCTCGGTAACCTCCAACCGCGACTCGCGTGTTGCAGCAGCAGCAGCAGCCGCTACCGCAAGCAACGTCAGTAATAATTTATCACTACCTCGCATTAAATAATGCATTAAACACAAATTACAAAAAAACACATAACTGGCAACTTTTAAAATGTTGCCAATTATAATGAAAATCCGCGTGTTTGCGTTATTTTCATTATTATTCATCTCCAACACTTTAATGAATAATGCAGAGTGGATGTCGCTGTCAGAAGACTGTGTCATTTGCGTTACCGGTCACAGTTCACTTAAAGGATTGTGCCTGTGGGAAGGTCACGAGGGCGACCGCCGTGTTGGTAAATTAGTGGCGTAGTCACCTCTGTAGTCAAAAGCGAATGTCAGAGACAACTTTCCCCGCTCCATTTATTTTGTACGCTTGGCAGGTTTGTGCATTTTGAGTTGTATCTTCGAGGGAAGAGTTCCAGATATAATTGTTTTGGATGTCGGATTTTCAGACTGTTGTTGAATATTTTCTGATTTAAACGTATTCGATGTCGTGTTTTTTTTTGTATTGTATATAAATGCTATAAACTAAACTAGTTTCATGTTATCAGCTTTTTTTCAGAAGCGACATGGCCACAAATGTTAGCTGAACGAAGTGGCTTATCATGTAGAAATGTATTCCAGCCAAATACACTAAACGTGTGATCTTGATTCGAAATGTGGAGCGAAAAACTGGAGGACCCGGAGAAAAAACCACGCAAACAAGGGTAGAACACGCAATCCAGATATATAGGCACTAGGGTCGGGATCAAAACCACGACCTCCTGCATATCAGGTGGGGAAGGTAACATCTCACCACCATGGCGCCCCATACTCTAAATGTAATCATTTGAAATATTAAATCATGTAATGGTAATTTTTTACATAACGTTTTAGCATTGAAAACAATAACTTCAATGTGAGCATTTTTTTATTCATCAAAAGCAACGTCACGTGGCGGTACTTTTGGCAGAAGAGGCACAAAAGCGAATTTCGTGGAATTGACATCACATTTTCGTATCAATCTGAAATCAAACAAAAGTTAGGATTATCTCTCACAATTTTACACAAGATTTGTTTTTGTATGTGTCGGATTAAATTTAAAAAAAGCACACTAAAACGTCCCCATTATCCACCTCTCAATCACAATATAAAACCTTCCCAGGAAATGACAGCTACCACAGATACTTTTGTAACAATGGCGCTTTATACAAAATAAAATTGTATTGTGCAGTGGTGGTGATGCATTTGTGAGTGCACAACACACCTTACCCCCCACCTCGGATTAGCACGGTTGGCGACGAATGGTGCAAAATACGTTCAACATACATACCGGACACCAGAGTTCAATTCCCAACCACGGCTAACATCACGAGTGAGTGATAGGTTACCTGGTCCTGGTCACGCTCTTCAGAAACCCACACTCACCAGCGTGCCAAAAAGTATGGTCAAACGACCACCATGACTGACGCAGCAAGCGGAGTTATTCGCCCAGCAGTAATTTGACGAACGGCTGTAAATTACAATCATCATGATTCTATTAAAATTCATTGATTACAATGCAAACACTCAGCAGCCATGAAACAGAACAGCACTCGTATGAAAATGTTGGCGTTTGAACGCAGAGGTGTCTTGGGGCAGGTTCTAGAAATGTCGTGGGAAGTTCGGATAATCAATGCAGAGGTCCGGATGAGAACGTGGCAGGTGAGTGTTGTCGATATGAATCGGCAAAAAAGGTGGCGCTGGGTTGGCCGCATGTGCAGTATGTGGGGCAGGGGAGGGGGGCGGTCAATTGCTAAGATAGGGATTGGAGTGGTCTCCACAAGTCCAGCTACCAAGGTCTACACGGGTCTGGCGACCTTAGAGCAGACGGAGGGAGACTTCTATGGGAGGATCCGGCAGACGGTGACAAGCATTGGCGACGTGCGGTGGCATCGACGATTTTGGCCACGACGACATCGTGATCTTGAGAACAATGCTGGCCGTAACATGAAAAGGCAATAAATACGGTGCTTAATCATAAATCGCAAAAGTAATTCGTTTTTCAGGCGCAAAAAAAAACCAGGCCACATTGACATGAAGCGATCGTGTATGTTCAGACGCTGACAATGATCAATCGTCAGATTAACTTTAAAGTGCAGCTTCAAATAAAGTGAAAGTAGTTGTTAAAAACTGTTTGTGCGGTCGCTGGATAACGTTAATGAAATGATTGATTGTGTTTCTGGGAATTTACAGTCAAACTAAGAAAAAACATCATCAGCTCAATGAAATTGGTGAGTGACAATTGACGTGTAAATGTAAAATAAAAATATATAATTAAACCCACACCAATAATGACTGTGCTCACTGAAACGTGAGAGCCACTAAAGACATTCACGTAATTTGATGAGTAATTTGGTAATGAATCATCCTCACACTCGTGCTAATGCATCATAACCATTGTAATCAGCACCAGAGTTTGTCTAATTCGCGTGTACAAGGGGGCCGAAATGAGGTTTCTGCGCAGAGTTGCCGGGCTCACTCTCCGTGATCGGAGCTCGTTAGTCCGGGAGGGCCTCAGAGTCGAGCCGCTGCTCCTCCGGATCGAGAGGAGCCAGTTGAGGTGGTTCGGGCACCTGGTAAGGATGCGCCCCGATAGAAAACCTCCTGGAACTCTACCGAGCAGTAGCAGCAGCAACGTCCCACTGGGCGAAGACGCCGGGACCGACCCAGGACACGCTGGCAGGACGATGTCGCTGGGCTGGCCAGGGAATGCCTAGGAATTCCCTAGGAAGAGCTGGAGTCTGTCGCCAAGGAAAGGAAGGTCTGGACAGCCCTACTCAACATACTGCCGTCATGACCCTCACCAGGACAAGCGGATTGAGAAAGGAGCAAACAAACTCAAGTGCTGTACGGTCCTCCAGCTCAAAAAGACAATCTGGAATATTAATCTCTTGTCTCTGCGATAATTCAAGAAATGTATTCGATGCAATTGCAGCTGCTGGTAAATTAAACAATTCTAGTTATGTTGTTTTCACAGCATTGTATTTTCATTTGGAAACAGGATGAGTTCTTTTTTTATTGTTCGAATCATGAAAATAAAAGCAATAGACTGATTTCAAACAATATAAATATGGATTGTGTGCTCAGAACTGGTGTTCTTATTTTTGAAGGCAAATCAACCTGGATATGTTAGAACACACCAAACCTGAATGCAGAATAGCCATACAATAACTCTGGCAGAAATCCTCCCATTAAAATGAACACGAAAATTTTAAATCACATAAAATTATACTGCAGTAGGTTTTCACGTTTGTGCTGCATAGCGCTCTGATTTGTTTTCGAGTTTCACCACGTGTTGTTCAGTATGATGTCCGACGTTTCGCTCCAAGTGCTCGGAGCTTCCTCAAGAGGAACAGTTCTTGATTTGCTCCACGTGCTCGCAGCTTATTCAGGAACCTTTCTCAGCTCCCCATGACACGGAGCGACATGTTGGACATTGCCCTGAACGACACGTGGTATCACCTGAATAACCACATCGTCGAGCTACGAACGTGAACACCAATGAGATCACACCGAAAGATGCTGACATCGTAAGAATTAGCGAGCGGGCTCTGTGGTCTACCGGGGTGGGGGGGGGGTGACTAGACTTAGCGAGAATCTCCGGGAAATCGGTGAACTCATCCCCTGCAGCATGGCATTGGCACTCGTGGTCAGACAGACCCTTAATGGTATCCTCTCAGGTCCAACAGAGGGCATGGGGGGGGGAGCAGGCACTGAGTGGGCACGCTGATGAATAGCGTCGGCTTACATAAAATAAATTAAAGGACAGCTGTGTAACATCCTGGTTAGCTGATGGGGGCTGAATCACCCCTTCAAAATTCGTATAGTCATGTCACCAGAGCTGTTAGGAGCTGTGGTAAGGAGAGATTGTGCTCCACACATTGACTGCTCACGCTCACACCGACTCATCCTCCTGCAGTGTCTAATCATTTCATTCGCAGGCTTGATTTGAGATACAAACTGTCTGCAATAGCTGGAGGGGACTTTAGACATAGAGGGTAAGAGAACCAGATCATAATGTATGACATACAAAAGCAGATCGTGTCCTCACGCATTCTGCTTCGCGTTTAACAATTGTTGAAAGCGATGCGTTTTCAGTTTGTTGAACATTGGCTGCGTGGTGTCCGCACCCTCCTACCCGACCATTTAAACAAGGTCATCGATAATAGGTTGGGACAAATTAATGCAGTTTGTGTTGTGTATTCGCTCGTTGAGTTAAGCAGATGCTACGAAAACAGCTGGTGGCCTAATATACTCTAGAATAAGGAGCAGCCTCCTTATTCCAAGCTGGATGTTGGCCCAATGTGGCCATAGCGAGATGCCCACCGCAAACAAAAATGCACCTGCCCATTTTCTGTTTTCAAGTTAATCTAAACCTAGTCACACAGGGCCACCAACAAACTCACTGAAGAAACCACCGCGAAAGGTCGGCACGGTAATGCCGTACAGCTTTTCCGATGTGTGTTTTGGGTTGCACTGTGGTGTTTTTGGGCACAAATGTCCGTGGAGCGAAATATCGGACACATGTCGAACGACACACGGAACAATCCAAAAAACACACCGGAGAGATATAAAAACTACCAAAACAGCTGCTCCATTACCACAAGGAAGGTCATCATTATTGTCTATACATAGGTTAGTATTGTATTTTGTTTAATATTAGGTATTGCTTAGCCTAAGAAAAAATATTGTTTTACGACTAAAATGTATCTAGTTTAAGTAAAACAGAAATAATTGTTATCTATTAATGAAGGCACAGTAAAGCTTTTTAGCACAGCCGGTTAATATTATTTTTGTTTAACATTATATTTCGAAAACTAACAGGAATCATAAACGTATTAGATCTAGGTGATTATATCACAGTACTTACCATGTTACCAACGTGAGGACATTCTACACCGCAACACCATTGCTATTACCAAAATTGCTATTCCACCAAGGTATTCAAGTTTTTCATTGTTGTCATTCTTAAAGCATTTCTTATGAAGTGCCATCGCTGAAGTCCAGGCTTAAGGCCTTCCTAACTCTTCTCCCCTGCTTTAAAAGAAGCATAATTATGTAGAGCGTACATGTCAATGTCTGTCCACCCAGCAGTATAAATGGGTACACACCAGTTAGGTGGTCGGCAGGCCGTCTGTGTTGGGTTAAAGTGGGAGGGGGCACCTCGTTCAACACCTCAGCTCAATGTGGAAAAGTAGGCCCCAAAATCCCATTGAGGGTTCTCCTTATTCTAGGCCTTTCCACCAGCAGTGCCACGAGCATGACGTTGAGGCAGCTCGTCTTTACCGTTTCACTGCACCTTTTGATTAATTTAACCATTCGGGAAGTATAGATAAAAACGTGTGCATACATTCATATCAGCATAATAATGCCACGTACCGTATCATTGTAGCTTTCCCCTGAAATGCTGAAAATGTGTATAGAAGGTGCTCAGAAGCTTTGAAGAATAGGATGTTAAATAATGTACACACTGCAGACTTTGTAGTGTACGATTAATACTTTACGTTTAGATGTACTGACACTGATACTAAACATCATCAGCATTGGCGATGTTTATTTATGAAATTTGATTCGGATGCAAAATGTACACTCACAGCATTTGCAAGTCACAAACTAAAAACGTGGAGGTACAGGGATTACGTAAATGTATATGTACACACACGCACTTTGCGCATTCACTTAATCATAATAATAATTAAGTTGTACATCTGGTATTTTGCGCCCTTTTAATACCGCAAGGCTATCACGAAGGCTCTGTTTCACAGACATAGTCTGCAGTTGTTTTATGTAGAGGGCGATGTGGTTTTGTGTCAAATCAATTGAATAATCTGCAGGTAGTTTTTCGAATTTACAAAATATCCCCCATGACGCCTGCACCAAATTGCTCCTCTTTTCAAATAACATCAGGGGATTTCTAACATCCACTACGAAGCAGATGGGCACGTACAGGGACTCCTCTACATATGAACGAGTTACGTTCCAGAGGTCTGTTCGTAAGTCAATTGATTCGTAAGTCCAACTTTACTCCTGTCGATTCCAAACATGTTGTACGGCATGTGCACTAAAGTTGTATAATCTCCTGTAGATGTAGATGCCACTGGTTCTTCTTACTACCACCCTCAACACTTTACCAATCTCACGAAAAGCACAGAGAGCGTCGCAGTGAACCGCACAGCGACAACACAACAACAGACAATGGCGGCGGCCTAGGCATACAAGCTGGGAATGCTGGGTAATGGCAACGAACAACCACCGCCATCGATTGCGCGGCGGTTGAACTTACGACCCTCGGTCTTAACGGGCAACTGGACATACGGACAGGTTGGTTCGCATCTCTGAATATTCGTAAGCAGAGGAGTCCCTATATACCAAAAGCATTCGGTCAGTTTGGAAGAGTAGGTCAAATACACTCGAGGGGCTATCATGAGCCCCCGATAGTGGAGGCTCTTCCATCAGAAGTGGCATGAGCAAGCCACTTAATAGATGTGGACAGTATTCTATATATAAATGATGCTTCCTCGTCTCCCATAAATATATGTCTCATTGTTCCCCATTGCTCATTTCCTCCCTATTTCCTCCCCTCGCCTCTTTACCGTCCCTCCCCTATAGCCCTTTTGTGACCCCCACGTGCCCTCTGATGTGGTCACTCACTCATAGGCCAGTTGCACGCCCCTGCCATCGAACTCACCCGATTTTTGCTACCGTTTTTAACCGATGTTAAAGCTCCTGAGTTAAGGCGCTCTATGAATATAAAATAAGATGATGTACACATCCCACACTACCTGTACTTTGTGCAGCATCTTGAGAATGCGGTTGCATCTTAGGTGATTGACGAGCCCAAACTCTATTGTATTGTGTAATCTAACATTACGGCAATTATCCCCCAAGGCAGTCAAATCAATCGCGACGCAGCGATGTCACATATGCCCACTCGCACGTCGCATCGTGACAAATCCGCGCTTTGAGATCTCAATGTCACCTCGGTTGCACGGCCGACAGATGGGCTTGCTGGCTGCTCAGTGCGAAGCGTGCATTTTTAATCAGCAGCCGCCCCCTTCTAATCCACGGCCTTGTTGCCGCATGCCCACCCCACCTTACCCGCCTGGACGCCCGTCAGGGTCAAGTTAGTCCGTGCCCCAAAGGACTTTCCTCCCCCCTTGCAACCGAAGTTTTGTCTGGGCAAACAAAGTGAATTTTCTGGAATTCCAGCAAAAGCAGCCTCCTATCGATCCGAAATCTAGGCGCCCATAATAAGGCCTCGCTCACATTTTTCTCTGCCTCTTTTGTTGTTGTTGTCAGCCTTAAAGGTTTTTTTTTTGTGTGGGTTTTATTTATTTATTTTCCTTATTTATTTGTTTATCCATCCACCGATTGCTTTTGACCGACAAGGCTATCCATCTTCATTCTCTATGGTGAAGATGCCACAATATTACAGCGTGCAGAAAAATGAATGGCGCTCCAAGCCGCTCAGTGAAAGTTAGCCGCCGATGTGGTCACACTTGGTATCCAGTCACGGCTGTTTATTAAGCTGTCCAAGGATTTCCTACGGAGGTCTTTTTTTATTTTACCGCAAGCTAAATTGAACCTAATAAGAAACAAATTGCCTATCAAGTAGAGCTGCATTAATTAAGCCAGGTTTTAGTGTCGACACAATTGTTAGTACAGATGCTGAATTTTGATGAGCAAAGTTGCGGAATGTTGCCCTATCGCTTAAGCGTCGTGTGCTCAGTCGACAAATCCAGATGTTTGACTTGCAAATTGTTACAAAAAATTGGCGATAATTGCTTTCTACCCAAATGTCAGTAGTACAATTTTTACCTGCAACAATACATTTGTGCATTCCCCAAAGTCTCTGCGCCCAAGGACCCCATGGCCTAAGCCTCAATCCAACCCATATCCAATCCCTGCCCCCCCCCCCCCCCTCTTCTTACAACACCACACCCTGATACTGAGGCTCTAAAGCAATGGTGGTTCCTAACCTGGGGTGCAATTTAAGCACGGGCACGAAGTGCAACTACTTTGTTTCACCAAAGCTATGTGTTTCTTAACCTTATACATGTTTTTTACGATTGAGAACCCAAGGGGTGCAAGGCTGCAGTAAAGGTTAAGAACCGCTGTGCTCAAGCATTAGCTGGGGAATAAAGTTGAGGTGGCTTACACTCGCCTTTCCCAACATTGTCTTATTTTACACGACACCGCTAATGGACGGAGTTTAACATCATACCAATGGCCAACATCATACCAATGCCCAACATCATACCAATGGCCAACATCATACCAATGGCCAACTGTGTACGCAGTTATACTTTTTAACACGTAGGCTTTCGCGACCAATATTATTCATAATATAGGTTTTAGGGTCAGATCGCGTCATTTATAAATGTGTCGTAACCCTCCACTACCCGACACGGCCAAACAGTAAAAAATGTGTCACGTTCTCAAAGGACAAATTAATTTACTTCTTTAGCCCACCGGTGTGCTGGAGAGAGAATCAACAGCATTTAAAAATTTGAGTAGTACGACGTTTATCAAATAAATACAATTACAATTGCTTATAAGGGAAACAAATACCAATGAATAACAATTGAATGATTACCAATCTATATAATTACAATACCCTCCCCCTCCTTGCCTCGAATCACTGCACCAGATTGAATTGAATTAAATGATGACGTCACCCTGCTGTTGCTCTATTTAATACCGGAAGCAACAGCAGAGCTTCACCATTCTTGCCCGATGAAGCTGATTGTAATTATCAGCGAAACGTCGTACTACTCAAATTTTAAAATGCTCTTGATTCTCTCTTCAGCACATCGGTGGGCTAAAGAAGTCAATTAATTTGTCCTTTGAAAACGTGACACATTTTTAACTGCTTGGCCGTGTCGGGTGGTGGAGGGTTACGACACATTTATAAATAACGCGATCTGACCCAAAAACCTATATTATGAGTTATACTTTTATATGTGCGGTCATAATTTTACATGCGGTTACCTTTAATATTTTGTACAACAACAACAACAACGACAACAGTAACAAAGTGCAGAGCACAGTGACCTTCTCATCCCCAGAGAGCTTTCTCACCTTGACGCAGGAAGCTGCCAGATCTCTCCCGAGGCGATTAAATCATCGGCAAGGACACGTTGAACACAACCTCCACGTCGACAAGCGGCAGGAACGTTAAGTCTGCTGCAGTGCTGAAAGACGTAGAAATTCACCCATTATTTTTTATTTCGAGCACACACAGTACGTATAATAATAATGATGAATAAAAATGTACAGGGCTTTGTCAATCGACTGCTGTATATATGTTGAACTTCTTTCGCACAGTACGTAGCCAATTGTCTTAATCGAAGGTGCAGAAGGCATCACCACCACCAATCATGTTGATTTTGGGGGAGTTGTTTAATCATACTTCCCCTTGCTGGTCAGTGCACATCGATAAAGGGGGGAGCCCAAAGCCGCTTCAAATATCACTCGCCACTGACGTTCGTCATCACCAGGAATCTACTTCAGGTCACAACCTCCAATGCACAGTGTGCAACCCATTCCACCACTGCTCCTTGCCTCGGCGCATATTGCAGGACTTTGTTTTGCAAGGCAACAGCCCAATCTAGATTTGAAGCTTTCGTGACTGCAGGAATCCATATTCTTTGGTTCTTTCGGTAAAGTCACGTAGGTATAAAATAAATCACGACGTTTCGATTGCAACAAAAGCAATCATCGTCAGGCGGGAAAATCACAGCAAGGCTCTTAAGTTGGGCAACAGCCCAAGTTAAGAGCCTGTAATTGTGAAATATTATATGGTTTGTGCATAAAGATGGGTCTTCAACAAAGCCCTATAATAATAAGGGTCTTATGTATCACAAGTTTTGACAGCCATTCTTATAAAAACATATTTATATATACATTTATGGGAAGAGAGTTGCAGAATGATGACATGGATGTTGCCTGTGTATTCAAATCAAATTATTTTAGGTTCATGGAAGAACAAGGTATGATCATGCGTGCATTAGTTTAGAGTATCTTGTCGCGCAATTTCCGTGCAACATATTTTTCAGACAAACAAATTATGGTTATACATTGTGCAGATGCAAGTGCATACTTTAGTTCACATGCACGCGCGAGTGGTCTTGTGCCTTTGCATGCGTGTGTGTGAGCGAGTGGTAAGGTCGCTGTTAGAGGCGCTGTGCTATGAACCTGACGACCCGAGTTTGACTCCCACTCACAGCCAACATCAGCGATGAAAGTCTGAACCAATCCCGAACCCCACCGCCTACCTCGCGCGAATCAGCCTCAAATAGTGCGGTGGTGGAAACATTGGCACTGGAGAATTCAATGCAGCAGGGAGTGGTGCTGGCCACCCACCCGCTTGTGTGCCATGCCAGCCTTCATTTGCTCCTCTCTAATAGCAATTTTCACAACAGTCTGTGCATACTACATGGGGGATCTTTGTCTTTGTGCACGCGTGTGTGTGTATGTGTAGCTGGTTGCAGTTTGGTGTATTTTGACAATTTAAAGGTGTGGGATTTGTATGTGGGCAAGTGACTTCACGATCACGCAGAACAAACACCCGCGGGATTTTGCCAATAAAGGAAAACATGTAAACGCACGTAATTTAAAATGAATGTGCAGGGTTACACTTTTGTTTTCCCATGCGCAACACCGGATAAGACACATCCCAAAATCATCTGAAGTCACCTTCATGGAAAAAAATACGCTTCTCACAGAATCGGCCTAATTATTGAAATCTTTTCCACAGTGCGTGCCAACTATTTTTTTTCTACTGAATATCCCCGCGTTGTTGAGGTTGACAGATTTTCTTCATCATATGCATACTTGATATTTCAAAAAAAAAAACTATCCCAGTTTTTTTGTTGTTGTGTCTCATAAGATCAAGGGCAAGGCAGGGGCACAGTGGGAACCACTGCACGTTCCTGGTGTTTTGTCTTCAGAAACAAAAGTTTGCTTCATCATTATTGTGTACAATAAAACGAGCAGCTAGATTATCAGGACGAGTGTTGCATCATGCAAACTGTTGTCGATCGGTGTGCGCTGTGAGAGCTGCATACGTCTCCTGTGTTGACGTTGACAATATTGCAGGAGTGTTATTTTTTCTTTCTCCAACACAATAATGTCACATTCAACAAAAAACAATTCAAGGTGGCTGTGACTCAGGAGGCCAATGCTATTCCCCGTGTCGGAAAATTGAGCCCGCGAAGGTAAAGTTCCAATGCGATACGATTTGGATTTAATGCCACAAACTAAAAAGCAGCCGCATCTCGAGACGCTTGCCCCGCAACAACATCGTGGTCCACGTGCGTGAAAGGGGAATGAGCAGGTGGACGTGCGTCTGTTCGTATATTGAGTGCACCTTGTGTATTCAGCAGAGGGGAGAAAACACGCGTAGGCAGAGGAGAAGTTGGGGGGGGGGGGGGTCTTGAACCTGAACGGCAGCTGGGAGTTGGCTGGTGGCAGATATCACATGGGGATAGGGGAGGGCGGTTGAGTTGGATAACTTTTAAAATGAAAGATATATTTTGTGAAGATTGCAAAAAAATCCCATATGTAGCCAAATGTTTACGGTTTGCGTGCAAATCCAGACTCGGGGTTAAATTGTGCCCTAGGATGAGGTGAATCAGTGCATCTGTATTAATGGCTGCCCTGGGCATCTGCTTTGGGCTGTGGACTCGGCAGAGGTCGCAAACGGGTTTTGATTCCTTACCCTTACCCGTACCCGTACCCGGCCGCACCAGGGTCGCAAATGGGTACCCGTTCCCTACCCGTACCCGTTCCCTACCCGAAATGAGTGACAAACGGTTATTCACCAGTGACTCACGGCCTACCCGTACCCGTACCCGGCCGCACCAGGGTCGCAAATGGGTACCCGTTCCCTACCCGTACCCTACCCGAAATGAGTGACAAACGGTTACTCACCAGTGACTCACGGCCTACCCGTAGCCGTACCCGGCCGCACCAGGGTCGCAAACGGGTACCCGTACCCGTACCTGGCCGGGTACGGGTAGCCGGGTATCGGATAGGGTACGGGTATCGGGTACCCGGTTGCGACCTCTGGGACTCGGCAACCGCCATCGTCTTTCTCCCTGCTGGTGGCAATGAGCAGAATGGGGCCTGGATCACGTTCTTGATGACAAAAGCACTCGGGTTCGTGAAAAGCCGACCGCTGTAATTTTCGGACAGAAATGTTTAAATGATTTAGACCTGGGTCTTGAATCGATAGGAATGGAGGAATTTCAACTCAGCCTGGAATGATTCGTAATTTAATGAACTGCCAACAAATTCAGGGTTGCGATTCAATTCAATACAGGCCTAATTTTATTTGGTGAATTTAGCGGCTCAGTCTTGTAGGGGTCACGTGAACTTAGACGAATATAGAATTTAAAATATATAAAAACACGTCGATTCATACACGCATGATTTGATGCACGTATCATGGTCCTGTAAAATATAAAAGAGAAAGACAAAACGAGAAAAACATTGATTCTTGTACACACAATTTCATCCATATATCATTTAGGGAATAATTACTTATCGATGAATCGATGCACAGTCACGCCCTGTGTTTGACTCGAGCTATTTATCAGTAAAAGCAGACACGTAGAAGTGTGTAAAAGAATGCAAATCAGTAACTTAGACAAAGTTTAGTAGAAGTCAATACGCTTCATCAACGATAATGCACAGAGCCAGGGATATCTGTAAAGAGCAAGAATGGAAACCGAGTGTCCTTGAAGAGCCCTTTATTCATGGCATCCTTATTGTCCGATGTCAGGACCACAAATCAAAGGATGAGCCTCCATACTAAATCAGCGCAGATTTCCTTTAAGGTAATCATTCAGAGCAGCAGTCGCATCTCAGTTTGGTTTTTGTAGTGTCTTCGGAGTGGACGATGGGAGGGTGTGTCCCAAGGTCGCAACAGATGTCCACGCAGGGAGGAGTGGGGAAAACGGTCGAGCGTCGTGCAGATTTTAAGATCTCGTTTCGATGGATTTTTCCAAAATCGGGGTTTATCCAGGGGTGACCCTGACACGGCGCCGGCACTGTAAGCAGTTTAAGATGTCCGCGTGGGAAGTGTGGATGGTTCAGTGTGTGGCAGCGGCATGTTGGACAGGTCTTTAAAATGCGCAGCACCAGATGTGGACGCTTAGGGAGGATTGCCAAAAGTGTGTTCTCGGCGTGGCACGGCGGCGAGCAGACAGACTGCGCGTGTGCACACCGCGTGGCAACAGGCTCCACGGATAGCGACAAGTAATGAGTGCTGATTATATTTAAGCATCCAAAGTGTGATAATGATGATTGTGATCATCCAGTATCATGGTGAGCTGTAAACAATGATCATTATTGTATCAAAATGAGAATTTGGTGGGGGGGGAGGGGGGAAACCCCATAAACCCAAGAGTATAATCACACTATTTATTTATAACAAAGAGTCTTGAAATATATGTTTCAGCACGGTCCCACATTGGGATATTTGGCCAATTCCATTTGTGGGTATTTGGCTTCCGTCTGGGAGGAAACCAGAGTACCTGGAGGAAGATTCGATCCATTTGCTTTACTGCCCTCTCCTGGAGACCTTACAGCCCAGCCAATTTGCAAGTATCAAAAATGTACGTTATTCACCAACCCTTACCTCCAGAGCACCGAATTGCAAGCATGCACCACCGCGCGCAGCTCAAAAGAACTGATGGTTAGGAATGCTATTACGTGATAAGTGCATGCGTGGAATTTCACCGACATAAAGGAAAATGAACACATGGATTAGAGAACAGATATTGGCCATTCAAGAAAAGTGAGTAGGATGGGGCAGGACTTGTCACTGGAAGAAGGGATGTACGTATGTAGAACTTTTTTTGCACCGTACGTAGCCAATGGTGCTAATCGGAGGTGCCGGGGGGAAGGACAACAAAGTTAAACACAAAAATAAGTTTTTAAGAAATTCGTTTTCAAGGGATGCTGACGACTGGGCAAGACCATTGTCGGAGCACGCGCTCAGCGGAGATGGAGCAATGGAATCGGCTCATGTGCGGGGAGCTAGATAATTCGTTACAATGCAGGACTGCGAGAGATGTCGATGACTTGAGAAGGCCTTCATCCAGAAGTGGATAGAGCAATCCTGCGGCTGATGAATGCGTAGGTGTCAGCAGCAACGATGGATTATTCTAACATTTCCCGTTCGCACGCTTCACGACATCGCTCTGCTCGCGGTCGCCTTCCAGTGTAAACGAAACACCTTCTTACGGGAGCGCGGCATCACTCTGCCCTCACCTGATGAATTGTTCCCACTCGCTAATACAACAACTCAATCACCAACCGCCTCGCTTGGTCGTGCGGCTCATTCCGTGCCGTTGATTGTTTGGTTGGTCCAGTCGCGTGGCGGCGAACGCACGAAAATGCTTTTTTCATCAGCAGGTGGCTGATGCGTACGAATCGAATGATACATCCAATAATCATCTCCATCAGCTGTGATCTATCCACTGCAGGATGAAGGCCTCCCACCACCCCCCCCCCCCTAAAGCCATCGCCATCTCCCACGATCCTGCGATGAAATAATCCACACAGTACCTGCATCGCTCTCCGGCGGGTACTTCCATTCCGCACGTAGCAGGATCGCGAGAGGAGGCGGCGAGGTAGGGGGGGGAGGGAGGACTTCATCCAGCAAGTGCCATGCAAAACACATTTACACGCATAACCTTTTCAAGATAACGAATCCAATAACTCATTGAAAACGAACGCAGGGGGTCGTGAGTTTGATCTCTGCCGCTCGCACAATATGAAACCGAGCGTCTCGGTTGAGTTTAAGAAATTTATAGCAGGGCTTTCTGTGAAACAGTTGGACGAATCATTTCTGTGTTCAGTGTGTGACGATGATAACCCGTCATCAATAGGGGTGTTCATCTCGCACGCTCGCTAATGCCGTATTATTCTCAGACGCACGATTGCTCTTATCTCTCCTTCGTTCTAGTATATGTTGACTTTTAAAGCTTTCGTGGCTGCAGGAATTCATACTCTTTGGGTCTTTCGGTAGAAAAGTTATTTATTATTAAGGAAATATTTATTAATTATTTTTCTACTTACGTGACTTTACCGATAGACCCAAAGAGTATGCAGTATATGTTATTGAATGTTTGAATTGTAAATCTGTAATTTTAATTAACATTTTTGCTCTCTTATTATAAAGTTTCATCTTGTTCTTTTTCACGTAACATTTTTATTTCATGTAATCCACTGTGCATTTAATAATTTCTGCCTTTAAACATATGCTTTGGTGTCAATAGGTTTTTGCCGATTTATAAACGAGCGTATCTACGTAACACATTTTAGGCCACGTAATTGTCTGATTTAAAAAAATGTGTTGTCAAGACCCTCTACCACCCGAACACGGCCAAACACAAATTAAATCGTCATGTGTACAAGCATTTAACGCAATAAATTTTATTATTATATCAGCTCTCACAACCCAAAACAATCAACGGTGAATTGAAAGCATTGGCTGAGAAACTTCCGTGTCAAGGCATCCAAGCAATAAGCAGCTAATCCATCCGAAAAGTTTGCAAGTCTTGAGTACCCCGCTGCCAATATAAATGCATGCGGTTTCACTTCAAACTTTTCACATGTAGTTCACGCGAACGAGATATAACGGACAATATTTACCATTGACGTGCTTAATTCCACGCTAATTTGGCTCATGGGCCGTGAAACTGCTTATCCACTCTACCATTTACGCTAGCCCGTAGTGTGGCACAAGCTCTACTTAGAAATCTTACATCAGATAGACAGGTGCCATTACGCAGGGTTGAGTGCAAGGGGTAGGTGAGAGGGTGCAGGGGTAGGTGAGAGG
>CM025627.2:8821007-8831166 GCA_014621495.2 Entosphenus tridentatus
AGTGCTGTGACTGTTCCACCTGAAGACGGAAGCTTGTGTTGCCTCCGAAACGTCGTGATTTTTATTTTATTTTTTATTTTACTGTTATAATTTAAATGTTTTACCTACGTGACTTTACCGAAAAAACCTAAGAACATGTTCTGTATATATATATTTTTTTACGTGTAGGTGGGGAGCGGTGGCACAGTGGTTTGCGCGTGCTGCGCTATTAACATGGTAATCCCAGTTGGATTCCCGCTCACGACCAACACCAGTAACGACGATCTGAACCGGTCCCGTCCTACCCTAGGTCGACTCAGCCTCAAATTAGTACCTGGCGCGGTGTGTACACATCGCCACTCGAGAGACGCAGGCGGCTTGGGCGTGGTGCCGGCCACCCACCCCATCGTGTGCCGTGCCTGCCTCAGTAGGTGCTCGCTAACAGCACTTGTCCCAATGGTCTTGTATGGCTCTACGTGGAATGTGTGTCTCGTCTGTGTGTGTGCGCGCGTGTGTGTGTACACCCACAGCGCGTCGTACAATTCACGTCCTTTTTGTTGTTGTTGTTGTTGCATTTCTGCCCATTTGGGAAGACGCGGCGCGCACCACAAAGCGGCCATTAAAAAAATAACAAATTCATTTCTGCGGGAACACACGGAGCATAAATCAGAAGCCCGCTCCGGAATTAAAATGTGCTTACGCAGTGCGTCATTTTTAGCATCACCGCGCCGCGATCGATGGCAGCTCAAGAATCCCCAGGAGTCGACAGGGAGGAGCGACTTCCCCTGTCGGCGAGCTCATTAATTGGTTGGAGCGGCGCCTGAGCCAGCCGCCGGCGCTTATTAGCGAGCACCGCCGGCTTGATTCGGGGTTTGAACGGCCCTCCCTCTCCCTTCACCTCCATGTCGTCGCCGCTACCTGACCGACCGACCAGCCTTTGTGTTGCCAGTGTCTCGAGACTCTTATTATTATTATTATTATTGCGTGCGTTCCCAGATTCAGCAGTAAAAGGGGACACCCAACCCTGCAACCTGCGGATGGTACCGGAACTGCGTGAGGATTAATGGGTTAATCAGGGCGACCGCTTTGATGCGAACCGCGAACCTCTTGCAACAAGCGGCGAGCGCGTGCGCTGCCGCTGGGCCACGTCACCGAGATGAATGGGGATGTGGGCACGGTGGGGGCTTTACTCGTGCGTGTGCAGAAAGGTAGGTGGTGCAGGGGGGGGGATGGTGGTGTATTTCGAAGCCCTTCATTTTTCTGTGGAGCAAATTGCTCAGAATGCACCCACATGTCAGATCTCAGAAGTTAAGCAGCGTTAAGCCTGGAGTGTTGACCCATCATGCATCAAGGACGGAGGTGTAATAGGCGCTGTGGGTAGTAGAGGGCAGTGCGTCGAAATCCATTGTTGTTCTCACCTTCAATGACCCTCATTGACCATCCTGCACGGAACATGGGGAGATCCTCATCCAGCAATACTGTTTTATGGGGGGGGAGAGTTAAAATCGATGGTCCAATGTAAATACTTGTCCCCGCCATAGCAATGTAGAATTCCCACCACTGGCGTAGTGCTGCAGACAGGAGATCAAGTTTCAAGATTAATTCATTAGGTAGAGCCCTGTGAGCCATTCGGCTCTTGAATCGGGTGCAACCGCAACAAACAGAAAACAAAAACATGAACAAGAAAACATCTTAAAGTGACTATGTGCAAACAGAAAATCCCAGAAAAAACAGCAAAATATTGCAGAAAAAGCATAAGAGATCATCAGCACCACACATTCAATTGGTTGAGAAACCACTCTGACCTCTCACCACCGTATCACGGATGCTGTAAATAAATAGAGAACAGGTGATGAATAGAGGCATTGTTGAATAAAAAAAACCTATAATCTGTAAACCGAAACACAATTAGTGTTTACAAAATGCGTTTATTTTAATACAGGCCACGTTTATGTTAGATTGAACGCCCACTATGAATAATGGTGGGAATGATCATTCATTATAATGGTTGTTGAACAATGGGACGAAACTGGCCTCATATTGATGTCCCTTTCAACAGGAAAAAACTCATGCCATTTCTTTCAGAATCGGAGGGAAAATGTGATGGTGATATTGTTTTCCCCAATAACGACCGCCGCGATACAAACACCCAGCCACACATTTTCCACGCGTAAATTTCAATTCAAAACAACACTATTTTTTCCTCCCTTGACCGAATTAGAAATAAATCGGGGACCCCCTTCAAGCTGGATTTCCGTAGTAACGCAAGTCGTTGTCAATTAACGTCCACAGTTGACATAGGAGCCCAACCACTAACCCGAGCCATATATACGTTTCCCGGAATGCAGACATGCCTTTGGGGCATTGTATTTTAATGCCGAGTAATTGCTGAACTATGGCTTTTACAACAACAAAGACGTCTGTGCCACCATGAAGGCATTGATTAATTGTAGCTCTCAAAATCAAGGCACTCCTCGGCACCAATTATGATTCGTTAAGGCTGATCATGGAGAAATTTCTGCAATGATTTGTCTTTGCCAGATATTCATGGTGTATGCCTATGAAATATGCATTCTGCCCCGACACTTAATGAGACTCCAACGCAAAAAACCCAGAGCTACGTTTCCTATCTTAGATTTTTAAAATTTAATATTATAGAGCATTCCATTTATGCTATCACGTGTAGCCTGTATATAAAATGATGCGCAAGAACCACATTGGATTGGCGCAGTTTGGTCAAGGGATTTCTGTTACAGTCATGGGCCACTTAAAATTGTGATACAGAATGGAAGTTTTTTTTTTTACCATGTCTTTTTACCTTCTGACTGATAATAGCCAAATTGAGAAATGGTGATAAATGACAAAATATATATTTTTTAAATGACCAGATCTTAAAGGATAAAACATGCCAAGGAAGATATCGACTACCATGGAGATGGAGCAAGAAAATAACTCTGCTTTGTCCGCCTGATGTTGCTAGTTGTAATTACTGGTGAAACGTCGTATTCGAATTGTAAATGTTGTGGGTTTACTCTCCAACGCACCGGTGTGCTGAACTAGTAACGAATTGGCACGTTTTGTTTACGTGACAACCCCTTACTAATTGGCTGTGTTGGGTGGTGGTGGGTTTAACGACAGATTTATGTTTACACGATATAACCCAAAAAAAACCTCTCCTATGGAAATAAATGAACGTATAGGGGTGAGATGGATTGTGGCATCACATGAACATGACGAATGGCACTAGCATGGCAAGGCCTTCATCCAACAGTGGATAGACAATGGCTGAGAATAGTCAACAAATATAACATTTCTCCACGTCACTCTGTATTGTACTTCACCGATTAGTCCATTAAAATGTTAAACCTGAACGTGTTATGTTAAATTCTTCAAACAAATCATACGGTTCATTCAATCAGATTAATGAGGGTATTGTTCCTGTTGCAAAAAAAAAGTCTGGAGTTCACTTTACATTTTTGATCCCAAATTGCCTTAACACATTGGGGAAAATTTAGCAAAATCACTTTCACTTATACTCTTTGCACAGAGCTATCGTTTTAAAATCTGACCGAGATGTTTGAAACCCAAGCACCATTTCTTGACAGTTAATCAATTGGCAGGCACCGCTTGTGGTTTGATGAAGTGTCGTAAACGTCTACCTCTTCGAAGTCACTCTAATGAGGGTAGAAGAGTAGGCCACATTATCCTCTAAAGATCTTTCTTAAGCTCATTCTAGTTGAGACCCTTCTGCCAGAAGTGGTCTGATCAAGCAATTGCAGGGCTGAACATTGGATTTTTACATATATATTTAAAAAGTGTATGTTTTTACAATGATGATGTTATCCGCGTCATCTGTATGTAGAACTTCTTTCGCACGTACGTAGCCAACCGTGCTGATCGGAGGTGCGGATTTTTCGTTGAGCTTCAAAGCCCCGGAGGATGGCTCATGTCGGACCTTTCATTGTCTTTGCCACGACTCGATAGGTTCTCATCTCCCCAAAGGGCAGGGCGACAACAGAGGGACAACGGCATTTCCTCAGAGAGCCAATTCTCTCAGCCATAAAACACCTGACTGCAGCCATCTCCACAGATCCCCCCCCCTCTCTCTCTGACTTCAATAATATCACTCATCCCAGAGCTTCCCGTGAGGATTTGCCAGATGGTATAATTAAGTCCAACGTGAGATTTGTTAATTAGGCCATTGTGCATGTAATATATATACACACACACACACAAGAAACACACCCTTGTGCGGTTCACTTGAAATTGGTGCGCTATTAAAATATTTTACGTGACCTTTAATTGCAAATTTAAAGGAATGCACACTTATAATTAAAATAGTTATGAGGTCTGCAGAGTCTAGCTTAGGTCAGTTGTATATTGCTTTCCCATCTCTACTTCACCTGTCAGACATCAATGGTAAGGGTCCTTTAATCATAAATACTTGCCACGTCCAGTTTTTTTGCTGTGTATTAAAAATACATTACACGGCATCAATGCAATTACTCCTGCCCCATAACAGCCTTTGACCAAATCACCCATAATGCTCCCGATGTCACCAGATAAACTGAAGCCAAGCAGGATTTTTTGAGCCTGGACAATGCTTGGATGGATAACATGATGTTTTCGGTAGCGGAGCTGGGTTGTGGGCAACAGAGTGTGCAGCAAAATCAAGTGGGTTCACACGATGCACTGGAGAACCCCGGCAAGCTATATTCGGTTCGCGCTCACGGCTAACATCGGTGGACGAGGGACATCTGCTGAACCAGCCCTTCTCCCCCGCCTCTTCACCAACCGATGCCGACCAGCGTGGTTAAAGCGCCATCAAACAACCCCCCCACGACCTGAATGGGGAACCATTCATCCAGCAGTGGATTGACAAAGAGCAGTGCATGCAACGTCCTCCCATAAGAAGAAAAAAACAATCACAATACTGCCGCCTGTGGATAGTGTTGGCTGGCATTACATAACCCCTGTCTAATTACGGAAACACATTCCTGCGGAGGGAGCTGGTAGGAACGTTGGGTTGCTCGGTCAATGGCCAGGGTCAACGGCGGCGTGGTGTATTCCGCAAATATGCCCGACTGTGAGGGCGGACACAAGCCGGCGTGAGTAGGTTAAACGTTGAGTTTTATAAGGGCACCACGGGGTGACCAGCCCCTCCCCACCCAGCCCCTCCCCACCCAGCCCCTCCCCTCCCCACCCAGCCCCTCCCCACCCTCCCCTCCCCACCCAGCCCCTCCCTCCCCGCCCAGCCCCTCCCTGCACGACGGACGGACACAATAATCCCCTGTGGGCTGGTGTAACCAGGAGGTTCCTACCAGTACAAGTCGTCTTTCGGGCACGAGGGCAGTGGCTTTAAACTCAGAGTCGTCGCCACCCACCACCTCAACTCCAGCTTCTACATCGACTGCGTTCAACCGACACGAGCCACGTGACACCCGCTTCTGGCTCGCATGCAAAACGGGAGGAGAGAGATTTGGTGGCTGTGAAACGCTGACCCCGTAAATAATTTTAAATGCGTTTGCCCCCCTCCCCCACCTTCTTTAACAGAAACTCTCACGCTTGTGGGCGTGCTGAATAAGCGATACGCTCCGCACAAACCTTCTCATGGCCCTCCGGATGTCACGTGCATCCAACGGAGCTAATTGAGTGACTGATGGTCCCCCCCCCCCTTACTCGATTTACATTTCGCTGGATTCCAATAAAATTGCACTGACATACCAGAGGATAACGCTGATACATAGGCAGGTCCATGGTGAAGGGTAAGGGGAGGAGGGGGGGGCAGGTGGGTGTATGAGGTTGCTTCTGAAAACTGGGTGGGGGACTATTGGTGAATTCCCCACTCACTAAATTATTATTTTAGCAGCGCGGAGACACAAACTCGGGTGTAGAGACACACTACAGCCGACGGGGGGAAGAGACACCGGATTTGAACCCACGGTAAGTTCGTGGTAATATATTGGTGCTCATTTCCGCCGTCCCTCCGGCTACATCGCCTCCACGCAGAAGACGCGGCCCTCCCCCAACCCCGTGCTGTGATTCACGAAGCCCGTCTTCAAAAGCACTTGATTACCACGAGAAAGGAACTAAAAGTAAAATTGTGGCAACCCATAAATAATCCACGCGGGGATTTGCAAATTTGCCCATCCCAGCTGTGGTCAACAGATGTTCCCGGAGAGTGCACGTTTGCTTATGTTTTTAAATCGACTGTCAAATGAACAACTGCACGCGTGGCTCTGAGTGTACAAATTAAGTGTCAGTTGACCGTTTAAGAATGTAGCTGCGCGGACAATAAAAACAAAGACAAATGGACGGGGCCTAGGGCACCAACAGCATCCAGGACAGAATTGCGTTGAAAGGGGTGGGGGGGTGCCGTGGTAATTTTGGGGAAACCCCTCTGTATAGTCAATTCCTTTTACTGGTTTACCATCAACCATGTCCGATGCCAGAACGTTCCATTGTTATTCACCTCGGGCGATTTCAATGCCCGCTTTTAATTGCGATATTACGAATTTGTTAAGCCGAATCCCAAGTTGGAATTAACAAAAATAATTTGACATTTCGTCACGCAACTGGGAGTAAGACACACAATCATCGTTTGACTTTAATGATATCACCGTACGACAGTATAGGCAACCCTCGCCGAATGCGAGGGTTGCGTTCCTGGAAGATGCCGTGTTGGGCAAAACCGCGTTCGGCAAATGATAGACCTTATGGGAACAAAAGTTCTGCTGCTGCGTTCCTGGGTCAGAAATGATCACCAACAGACCGCTGACTAAGATTCCCACCCCTATTCTTGGTTCTTTCGGTAAAGTCACGTAGAAGGGAAATAATAAAATAATAACAATAAAACATAATAACATAAAATTCTCACACAAGGGCCGCGTAGCTAGTTAGTGAGTGATAATTTTATTTAATTATGTTTCATTTTTATGATTTTATTATTTCCCTTCTACGTGACTTTACCGAAAGAACCAATAATATGAATCCCTGCAGTCACGAAAGCTTTAAATCGAAAACAACCCCCCCCCCGTATCCATTCCTCTCCCCGCACCGCGGCGCTCCCACCCCAACGCTCGCCGCTGACACTAAAATTACCAGCGCGACGCTCGCCCCTAAAAGTCACTTAAACGACGACAATGCTTTTTGCCCTCTAGCCGTCCGTACGACCAATGGCAACCGACTGGACGGGCGAGATGCATGCGGCAATGCGTGAACGTTTGCGACATGCTGTCGTGCGTGTTGAATGCGTTACATCATCACACACGGAAAACCCCATACGCGGCAAATACAGCTTTCAGTAAATTCATTCGCAACTTCAACCCGATGCAGCAACTCTCACACGGCACTGCTTATCGACGCGGAGATGAGAATATTGCTTCAGATGTCCAGGCGCTTCATATCACACGAGTGGTCAATCCCCAACGTGCCTGCCCTGTCTGGGGTTTTTTGCCATATGGACACTACTACATTTTGCTATTTTCCTTTATTGAGAGATGAAGTGTCACTTTTAAAACAAGGCAGCCGGTCAACGCGGCCTTGGTATGCTTCTCCCGCCGCTCAGAGGACCTTTTGAGACGTTGCTTTTGGTTGAATTGCTGTCGGAGCCATTGCCATTTATTTAGACAAAATGCTTTCACACGTGACTTTCACAGACACGAGCACCAGGATACACGAGAACAAACTACTCATTAAATGAATGCACATCTACGTCAATGTTATATTGCCAGTGGACGAAGCAGCAGAGCCACGGGACACAGCACGTGCAGAGCAACAACAATAACCAAGCCCGTCTTTCCTGACGGACTTCACTCGCAGGAGGAGCCGACGGCACGCCATCGTCTCCTCGTGTTCCCCGCAACTCACACAGCGCGGCTGTCACGTGGGAGTCGTAGTCCGCCCGCCCCCATCGATGTTCGGAGGCATTTACGCCGACACTTTCGAATTCTGAACGTGGCACGGCACAACTTGTCGAGAATTTGAAATCGCACTCGATTGTTAAGTGCGCTGTTTTTTTTTTTGCGAGGGTGTTTATTTTTTGTTTAGTGTTATCCGAAACCACTGTTAGCGGTAAGTAGGGTTATCATTCACGTACTGTGTTTGTGTGTTAGCTGTCGCATGGCTGGCTCGTCCCATTTTTATTTTGCTCGAACGAAAAATGGGAATTATAACGTCTTGTAAGAACTACACACACGAGCCATTTAATGTCCTGCTCATCACAAACTAAATTTCAAGAGCTTACGTTTGACACAAATATTATATGTGTAGGTAATATGTGGATAACAACGTTTGAGATGCAGACTGTGATGTGGGACCTTGTTCAATATATTACCATTTCTCTGCGAGAGAAACAAAACATTTACAATAAACAAATAGTCAATACGAAACTAAACCTGTCATTTTTAAATTACTGCACGGCAAAAAAGCCTGAATAGTTCCTCACTCAAACAAGCACACGGTGGTGTGGTTGCTTATCTCTCTCTCTCTCATTATGGCTCCGAGCGAATGGTAGAAACTCCCCAGAATTTCAATGAACCTGAAACTCCCAACAAATCTGCACGCTGCATCCGCCAAGCAGGTAAGCGCACATCCCTGGTGGCAGCGAATATAACCCGTGCAGCAGCAGCAGCAGCAGCAGGGACCGCACGCTATTGCACCGCGTGACAGGATGACGTGACCAGATGACTTGCCGTTGACGACCGCGTGGCAAATTTCGAAGCTCCAGCATGGGCATCGTGCGGCACCCGAGTGACGTGCTGGCTTCACGGGCAAAGTGGCAGGAACATGGACATGACGCAATTGGAGAGGCTAACGGAAAGGGCTCCGAGATCGCTGCGCATTAGAATTTAATTCCCGCAACGATAAATACCACAGCGGTCGTATCGCGTAGCAGCGTAGCCCGCCGGCAATCACTCAAAGGGAGCAGATGAAGGACCGCATTTCCACGCGCAAAACTTTAATTGAAAAATGTACAAGGAAATGGTTTCGTGGCACAATAATCCGTCTTACGCCCGGGCAGCGGTTTTAATACAGTAACTTGGGAACACCCAATCTGTTAAATAATTGGTTTGCTGAGTCTCTTTACGGAAGGGCAGCTGGAGTGACTATCGGCATCAACAATCGCCGGGAGCATTTGTTTTATTAACCCACATTTTTATTTTATTCCCTTTTTTTAAGCACACCATTATTCGTGCTGGTTACGACTACGTTATAATTTGAGCTTCGTCTCAGTATTTTTCTGCCGGGCATGTACGGTACATGATCCACATTTGCACATAATGGCCTACACCTCTTTGCCAGCAACGGATTAGAAACAGTTTTTGCATCCGTATGCAGTAAAGAATAGTTACAATTCTTCATGGCCTCTCATTGATGTCTGTTGGCACAGCTCTGGAGTGGAACACATCATAATGAAATACTCGCATTTATGGACGGGTGGTCAAAATATTTAAATAAAAATATATTAATAGCACGCACGGCTCATTTTTTTTTACAAGAAGCTACTCAAAACACCACACGTATTCACACATTGCTGTATTTATTTGCGAGTAAACAAATGCGGGGGTGGGAGTGGTGGCTAAGCAAGTTGGTGCACTGCGCTATGAACTTGGCAACTTGAATTCTGATCGCCAGACCTGTTCTTCACCTGAGGACGGCTGCTTGCGTTGTGGCCGAAACGTCGTCAGAATTATTTTATTATGTTTTATTTTTATTATTTTATTATTTCCATTCTACTTGACTTTACCGAAAGAACCAAGAAGATGAATCCCTGCAGTCACGAAAGCTTTAAATCGAAATCCATCGTAACTTGTTTTTTTTGTTCCCATGCGCAGCCCAGCTGAGAGAATCATGCGAAAAGCTCTCTCAGACTGAAGTGACTCCGGATGTGTTGTGTTCTGTTGTGTCCCTCTTCCAGAGCCACTTCTCAACGTGCCAAGATGAGAGAGGCCATCCTCGCGGCCAAGGTCAAGAGGTCGTCAAGGCGGATTGCGGTTAATGCCACGACACCTTGCCACCGTTTCTTTCCGCCGTTTTTTGTTGCAAGTTGAAACCCACTGGGCCTTCCCTCCCGCCTTGAATCTCGACCTCTGGGTGGCACTCCGATGCCTCTATCAGATACCTGTGGCCTCCTCCATCCGGAACACGTGCCCCACCCACCAAACAAGTTTCACCTCTT
>CM025627.2:8846122-8858758 GCA_014621495.2 Entosphenus tridentatus
ATTATTTCCATTCTACGTGACTTTACCGAAAGAACCAAGAAGACATAGCAAGGACTTTACATCAACACAATGGCGAATGTTGTGTGCGTGCACAGCACACATGCACGTCATTGCTGTTATTAAACTAATCATCGTCAGCCACGGTCAATCCACTACTGTACATATGTTGACCTTCTTTCGCACCGTACATAGCCAACCGTATTAAATCGGCGGTACGGGTAAACGCCCCCCCCGCCCCCAAAGCTGCCGCCACCTCTGCACAAATCCTGCGATGAAGCAACCCATCGAGCAGCCGCACAGGAAACCGATTTCTTCAGCTCCATCTCCTCGGCGGAGGTCCTCAGGCGCGTTCCATTCCCCTGCCGCCACTGAGCTCCCTACGACTTCACCATCGTCCGTCGCGCGATCCCCTTTAGAGACGGCGTCCTGCTCAAGCCCACTTGGTTTTCTTTACTAGTTTGGATGAGGCTTTTGGATAGATTGAATACGACTCAAGTGAAGTATGCGGGTGAATGAATAACGTATGCGCTGGGCATTCGTTTAAATAGTGTTGTGCAAGTTAATCACTCGTGCGCTGGGGTACGAAGTGTACCGCCACCATCATCATCTACACGCTCGGCCTTCAGTCGCCGACATTATTCAAGACATTTGCACAGTTATTATTGAAGTTCTCGTAAAGTTGGACAAAAAAAATGAAAGAAATTTAGGTCAACACTACAGGGGCTGCAACGGTGCACCAAATGAGTTCTCCGAAGACTACATTCTTGTAAAAGCAAAATAAAATTATTTGGAACCCCCAAGGACATAGACGCCCCCCCTCCCTCTCAAAACTTGACTTCATTATAAGAGCATAATAAAAACCGTCCAAATGTTATTGTACCGCGTGCCCGTGGTGTTGGATGGTGAAAATGCCTCCTTGTCTGCATTTTGTGCTCATTACAAGAGGGCATATGGCTTCGGAAAGCTGACATTACCACGGTGTTTATTTCAAGAGGAGACTCGATGTAACAAGGCCAACACAACAAGATATGTATTTGTATATATATAAATTCCCAAGTACTGTAGTATTTTTCGGGTTTATAAGTATGCACTTATGTTTAATTGCAGTGAAGTGTCTGTATAGGGCAGCATATTTAATGCGAACCAAAATCAAAGCGATAAAAATTGAGAGGCAGACGAACGTAGGTTGAAGGGCTTTTAGAAGGCGGATTTTGATCATTATGAACGGTAACATGCTAATGTGTCGGGGAAAAAGACGCGTTTAATCATACATGCTACCTGCTCGTAATAAAATGCTACTCGCTATGACCTCGTTCAGAAACAGTCGTTACCAATTACAATTTTTATTTTACAAAAAACTTTAAAAGTGCAGACTCTGGTGAAGGCACGTGACATCATATCGTCTGTACATGCCAGCGCTAATGCGTACCTCCTCGCTCCGGGTATCCCATTCGCTCTCTCTCTCTCTCTCTCTTGTTCATCTCTTTAATCTTACTTTCATCTCACATTTAGAGGCCTCTGTGGGCCGTAGCTCAGCCGGTCACTTCTAGAGGCTTCGTGGGGCTACAATTTGACCCGTTTAAGAACCTTGCTGCACCGAAATTAGGGGGTGTAAAGACATCGATTCCTGGATTATGAGGCTCACTCTAAATGCACAGAATCGCGTGCGTAAAGTACACTGGGTTTTTTTATCCAATTCGTTTGTGTTTTGTATGCAGAGCGTTCGCGTGAACTTCTGCAGCCACTTGCTACATTCACCACAATGTAAAACAGTACAGGGACTCCTTTACTTACGAACTAAATTATGTTCCAGAGGTCTGTTCTAAGTCATGTCGATTCAAAACATGTTGCACGGTATGTACACTAAACACGGGGAATGGCTTTAAAAGTTGTATAATCTCCTGTAGATGTAGATGCCACCGGTTCTTCGCGTTCTGCAGATGTAGATGCCACCACCGCCATCTATTGCACGGTGGTTAGACTTACGAATATCGGTCCGAACAGGCAACTAGACATATGGACAAGTTTGTTCATACCTCTGAAAATTCGTTAGTCGATTGTTCATAAGTCGAATGTTCGTAAGTCGAGGCGTCTACGTTTATTTTAAATATACATCAAGAATGTGTTCCTGCAACATATGCTGAGTATCGAAACGACGTAAAATCAAAGCAACGTTTCCACGAGAGTTAAACAAAAACAACGGATGGTACAGGTGGCGCTGTGTATTAATGCGCGCATCTTTATCCTAGACGTACCCACAACGTTATATTGATTTACTAAAAATACTGGGACTCAGCACTCGTATAGACGGTAAAGTGCTTTTCTTTGTGTGCAACGCAAAGTGGTTTCTGTACACAGGGTTGGTGGTGGAGGCGAAGGCTGAGAAGCGACGGATAACGACAAAGGACGGACGATGCTGGCAGCAACTTAGTGTGGGCTTAAGGCGACGCTAATCAGGTGGTGGTATTAATAATAAAGCGACGGCGCATTTGCGAAACGACGTTAAGGCGGGAGATGTAAACTGGGGTCATGTCCGTGCATCGAGTCGGCAATAAGTCAACTTACCGGAGCGTGCGTGAATAGTTACACACCCTGGATAAGAGAAATATAAATGATGAAAAAATATATGCGAGTTTTGATTAGGAACCAGACTGAAACAAATATATTCTTGGTTCTTTCTGTAAAGTCACGTAGAAGGGAAATAATAAAATACGTTTTTTGTAATTTTTTTATTTTTATTATAACAAAATATTAAGAAATATTTTAATGTTTTATTTTTTATTATTTTGTTATTTCCCTTCTACGTGACTTTACCGAAAGAACCAAGAATATGAATCCCTGCAGTCACGAAAGCTTTAAATCGAGACTGAAACAAGTTATAGTCAACATTCGTGGGATTCAACTCAACGCATCACTCATATAACTCGTCATTCAAAATCCCATTGTATTTGTGCATCTTAACAAAAAAATCACAACCGAGAACACAATTGAGTGGAATTGTCATTGTGCCTGCATCATATTCCCATGCAAAATTATACACTCCTCAACTTGTATTCCATTACAGTCACAAATTAAAAATAATACGGCACCTTTGCTCAATTTCCCCTTCAAAGCGATTTTTCAAATGCATTACTCACCGAGGGTGTTTCAAATGGGCGATTCAGAACTAAAAAAAAAACACTAGACTTTTAATTACTTCCCAACAATTATAACCACGGAACGATGTGGCATGCACATGCAATACATTTAAGATGTAGTGATTTTAAACGGTTAAGGAGTGCAATTGCGCACTCTAACCATTTAACATTCCGAGGTTGGTACTTAAGGATGCAAATGCATTTCCTGACTTTTAGCTATCCCATGAGATCCGAGTTGCGTTGATTAACGCCATTAACGCCGCTGCACGTTTTTCACGAATGAAAAAGAAAGTTTCCCTGTTTTTTTCTGGAATACATTATTTTTTTCATTTTCACAAATGGAAGCCGACTCGAGGCAATTGATTAAAATCCACTCCAATTTCAAGTGGCCTTTGAGTTGGAAGTCAATTCAAATGAACATTTGCTCAAATGAGCATGCGAAGCAGATGCTCGGGGCTCCTGTTAACACCCCTAAAGCCAGTGGTAATAAATTCCACATTACTGTGGCATGGGGTAAAGTTGCTATTTATCATTTTATCGAACTCCCCCTCCCCGCCCCAAACAGAAACCGAATTCAGGAACTTTCGCTTGAGCGACGCTACATTCTAACGACGGAGATATCCGAGCGATTAAACGTGAAATTAATTAGCATAACAATTATCGTAAACGTTTGTTCCTTGGGGGGGTGGGGGGGTGTAATAATGTGTAAAAAAAAGTGATTTGTAACTTTCATACTTTCCCATGTATTGATAGTTGCATTTTCAACGTGCAATTATATTGGGGGGACTGTTGTTTTTGTGTGGTCTGGGACTGTTTTTTGCCGATGTTTTGCTGCTTTGCCCCAGCTTGGGAACTGGTTATACTTATGCAATTTGAGCGTATATAACGTATCCATTTTATTTCTTTATTTACAATGGTTTCCTGAACCTGGGGTACAAGCACCCCACCACAGGTGTGCCAGATGCCCTTTCTGGGGGCGCGAGACGTGGCGAGATTTTTTTATGAAGATAAATAATCGAAAACACAAATTAAGCACGAGACACGCGAGTCCAACTACTTTGGTTTTTCATCAAACCTATGGATCTTCCTCTGCGTCAGTATTAAAATCCGCCCACTCGTGAATATTAATGATGGGGGGTGGGCCTCAGTGGAGTGACGTCACGCGCGGGACACACACACATTCTTGGCTCATTATAGTCGTACGTTGTCTAATCGTGTGTCAAGTGGATCACCGTATCCCACCTGGGCTGAACTTTCGAAATTCACTCCTGCATTTCCTGGTGCTGCTGCTGCCACCAACTATTGTTGTTGTTGCGGATCACCACCATCAAATGCAGGAGATGCAGGGATCCAGGGATGCAGGGGATTAAGGCATCCCCCCCTACCCCCCAAAGCACATTGCTACCTCCCACTGCCCTGCAATGTAACAATCCTAGCGTCCGCTACACGCGGCCGGATCTCGGGTGGCTTTCTCGCGGTCTCATCACATTGGACACTCTCTCTCTCTCGGCTGCAGTTCCTCTCCCTTAACTCATATTCCGTAGTAATAATCATTCATTCAGTCAAAATGCAAACAAAAAGAAACAACTCTGGCGTCATCTGGTCCAACACCAATGGAGACTGGGCTGTAAGAAAAGCTGTCTCGGGTGTAGACTAATCAACTTCAAGGACAGTGCATATCATTATCATCATCAGAGTTGTTTCTTTTTGTTTGCATGTTGACTGCTTGTGTTGTGGTTACTACAAACATGATGCCTTGTATAAAGGTGTCAGTTTTTGTACCAGTTGAAAGGGTAAACCCCTATTACTATATTTTGCCACTGGTAAAGGAGGTCTCATAGTGTTAATGCTTACCCCGAGCTCTCAATACTTTGATAGTGCGCTGTTTTTTTGTTGTACGCCTTTTGGCGTCATCTGGTCCAACACCAATGGAAACTAGGCTCTAAGAAAAAGCTGTCTCGGGTGTGGACCAATCAACTTCAAGGACAGTGCATTCCATTATCATCATCAGAGTTGTTTCTTTTTGTTTGCATGTTGACTGCTTGTGTTGTGGTTATTGCAAACATGATGCCTTGTATAAAGGTGTCAGTTTTTGTACCAGTTGAAAGGGTAAAAACCTATCACTATATTTTGCCACTGGTAAAGGAGGTCTCATAGTGTAAATGAGTATTAATATATACACTACAGCACAGCATTATCTCCATCCCAACTCACCCATCGCCTAACACCGCCTTGTTGAATCTGGCCTCGGCAGACAGCGTTTTTTTCCCCACACTGAACTCACATTTACCACCGGCTGTCAATTGCTATAAACGACTTGGCCTCTCTTCCTTCTTGGTTCGATCACGTTATCGATCAGGCTCCGGGGAAAATAATTACGGCCACAGCACTCGCCAGACAATAACACCTGGCCCAAGCCCCCCTGCGTTCACGTCAGGAACGATGGGCCCGTTTCCGCTACGCATTGAACTCGACTCGCGCCCTCTTTTGTAAACACACCTCGTGAATCAGAGCAAAGAGGAGGAGGAAGGGAGGGAGGGGCGGCGGGGGGAGAAGCTATTAAAACAAACAACAATGATGAGTTAACACCGAGGTTTTCACAGCCAATATGGTTTATAATAGATTTTTCGGGGGGGTTAAGGCCACGTACTGCCATTCTGGATCGCTGGATCGTGTCCTGATGACGTTCGGCGTGTAGTTTCGAGCGAAACGTCGTTATCTGAGTGCTACGTGTGGTGTTCTTCACCCTAAACAACAACAATCGGCGCCTTCAGCAGGTGGCAAATTCATTGTCTCGGCTATCGGGTGGTGGAGGGTCTTTATGACAAAAACTATTTCATTATTTCGTACCCTGACCATAACCAACAACAAAACTTATTATCTCCGTCCGAAATCGTGCCCTTACATTTAGCGCTGTCCATGATATCACTCAATAACTGTGCAATGGGTGTATACATGTTGAACTTCTTTCGCACCGTACGTAGCCAACCGTGCTAATCGGAGGGTTGCACCCATATTGGTGATGTACAATTCGCAGCCTCCGGCTTCTTGTACCTACACATTTAAACGTGAATTACGTTTGAGTGTGTATGTAGATGGCTTGGCCACACAATACACGCGGAGTTCTCATTTAAATGGGCCGTCATTGTGTGTGCGTGTGGATGTGTGGGTGTGTGGATGTGTGGGTGTGTGTGTCGGTGTGTGTTGGGGGGGGGGGAGCGGTTAGCGCGCTGCACTACTAACAAGGTGACTCGGGTTCGATTCCCGCTCACGGCCAACACCGGTGACGATTATCTGAACCGGTCCTGGGCCTCCCTTAGGTCGACTCAGCCTCAAATGAAGACCCGGTGCGGTGTGTAAACATCGCCCCTGGGGAGGCAAAGGCGGTCGGGCGTGGTGCTGGCCACCCACCTCCTCGTGTGCCGTGCCGGTCTCATAGGTGCTCGCTAACAGCACTTGCCCCAACAGTTTGTTAAGGCTATACGGGGGATCTGTGTCTTTGTAATGTGTGTGGGTGTGTGGGTGTGTGGGTGTGTGGGCAAGGGTTAAGTTGTGATAGGGAGCACAGCTGTCAGATCACTGTTTGACCTCTTTGCATTTGGGTAAATTTTTTCACCTGCCTCCCCTGACCTCCTTCGGCTCACAGACATTTACGCTCATTGCAAACGAGGTGAAGCCGATTTAAATTGGGCGATTACACGAGGCCACGGGGATCCGACAACGGCGGTCTCTTCCAAGCGCAGCCGAGGTATCGCGATGCACACCTGCGATCCAGTTGCTGCGGAAGCCAGGGTTGGTGGATCACGCGTAGATTTGTGACATTCCCAAACCCTGTTAGGCTGCAAAGGTGTTAACCCATCCGCGTGGAACTTTGGTTGTTATCAAATGGGGCTTTGTTCCAGGCATTCTGGTTTTCCTCCCACATACAAAGCGCTCCTGAAAAAAAAGTATAAACAACCCAAAGCCATCACAAACAAGGGTCTTGAAACTGAGCGAGGCTCTCTTGATTAGATTAACGACAACATAATTAGCTGAGCTAGGTGAAACATCGGTCCTCATTTGGCCTCTCTCATCGTCCCTATCACGGTGTAACAATTATTACATTAACTCCATTCTTGCACTAACGTTATACGCATTGAATCATTGACGGGGTGTACAAATTAATTACTCACATTCATATACCGGGGGCTTCATTTCAGGCACGTCTACCTGGGTCGGTGACCCGGAAAATGGCTGCACCTGGCACACTGCCGAAACCATCTTACACGCACAGCCACTTTAATTGGCCTCGGAAGAGATTTTGATTTCATATTTACTGGACCTGCTACCGCTTTTTTTTAACTCAACCGTATACAGTCCTTTGTCAACCCACTGTAGGGTGACAGCATTCCCACGCCGTGTCAGCGATGGGGTTGATTGACCATACTTCACCATGCTGGTCAGTGGGGGGGGGGTGCCCAGAATTGATTGAGATCTCACTCCTCACCGATGCTATCCATGATCAAGAGTTGAAGCAGGCCCCTTTCGCGTGGCTCCATCTCACCCCGGAATGGATGACCGTGGATTTTCTGTACCCCCCCCCCCGTCACTGGAATCTTTAGGCGTGTTGTATCGGCCTCACGTTTTGTTGTAATAAAAACTTTTTTTTATGGAAGCAGGTCATCTGCTTCGTGGGATACCACGCAAAGAACTCGACCACTGTTCCAACCAACCCAATCATGCTCGCGCCAAATCGTGATTATTTGCCATTCTGTCAGTGCTGATTGTATAGTCTGAGCTCACACAAGTAAACTGTTACGTTTTTGTACACGCCTCACATTATTTATAATAGCTTTTTTTATAAATAACAAACTCCGCTGTAAACATTGCACCATGCGTAGTGGGTTCACCGAGAGACACACTAACTCAGGAAGCAACACGTTTTACTCTACAATAACCACAACGGGATAACTAAATAAACAGGTCAGGTCAGTCGGCACACTGCCTGGCCCACAATGCCGAGCACGAAGACGAAGACCCTGGAGAAGACGTAGCCCGGCGGGTTCCATTCCAGAAAACAGCCCCGATACCACCTCGGGACCCTCCTTTTATCCTCCAGCGCGGCCTAGCTCCGCCCCCGGCCACGCCCCCTTCTGGAATCTTCCAGAAGGTTCCAGGCTATGCCCCATGTATCCCTCCTGCCACCCCGATGCCTCTCATACCTTACTCTGGCACATCACATATCTCGCCAGGCTACGGCTGCTACGTCTCCCGATACCTCTTATTTATTTATCCGGTGCTGCGCGGCTGTAGTGGCTCATTATATGACACTACACATGTATAACGTCACAGTATTACATTTTCAACCATCAATGACCGCTTCGTACTTTTAAACCATCTAGTCCACAAATATGCAAGTCAACATTCCGTAGCATGAAAATTGAATGAGCCAAAGTGGCCCTTGGCTTTAAGAAAAAAAAGCCCACAAAACAGATTTCAGCACAATTTAATTTCCACCTAATGACTCCGTTAAAACTTTTAGAAATTCAAACGGTGCGTCCCACACCCAGAGACTTTACTTACGCGTGCGGTAATTGAGATGCGTCCATTTGCGGGAGCGCTAATGTGCTCCTTCACCGGTAATTGGGCCACAATTTCTGCGGGCTAACGAGAGGCGATACATGCCACAGAAATGCAAGTTCTATTATGTCGGGCTGCACGCTTTCATTACATCCTAAACCCATCACAGCGTCTGCTTCAGATAGCATGGCTTCTGGGCTTAATAAGAGTATATTTTTTACCGCCAATGTACCAATACAGTGTGTGTGGCTGCCGTGTTACATTCGGAACAACGGTACGACATGAACAACAGTTGGGTTGCCAGCTGCCATGGTGTTCCCAGAATCACCGTCTTGTTGAGGAGCAGAAGCCATCATCACGTGAACTCCGGTCATACTAACAGCGGCTTTTGTCTAACCATTGAATACACGTCACTACATTGCACGCTTTCAGATGCACTTCTGCGGCCGTCTGGAACGCTCTTTCTTTCGATATTAGGAAGCCACTGGAGCTATGCACTTTAGAATCATCTATATTGAAAGCTAATTTCTTGATAACTGTTTTTTTGTGTTTAGTTTGTTGTCCTTCCCCGGCACCTCTGATTATCACGGTTGGCTACTTACGGTGCTAAATAAGTTCAACATACATACGTCGTTGTCTTGAGAAATCTACATCTTTTCATGACATTAGAGGTATAGATTTGTGCCCGTTGCATAATAATAACGCACCACTATGGCCAGGAGGCTCAGCGGAAGAACCAACAGGTCACAACTTAAAGGATGCGAATTAAAATCCTGGTTGGGGGTTGACTCAGCCCATCGTCTCTCTCTCTCTGGGGTCGATAAAGTGAGTACCACTTTGTGGGGAAGTCAACAGTGATTGTGCTATGTATATATTAATAGATTTGCCCCCTGGATTAGGGCTGTGAATAAGAGCCAAGCGCCGCATTGATGCTTATTTGAGGAGCAGGAAATCAACTTGACTTCTGCTTTTGTGAGATATTCTCCTTCCCATGATATATGTCCTGGGTGTTCTATGGATCGCAGCAGAGGGCACCTTTGGATCACGACAACGTTAATCTTGCGAATTATCGCAGAGCTCCTTTGACTTCTTGTTTCGGACGGCATGTAAGTGACAGTTTGTATCGATGATGCCATCGTTAAACGTTAAGGTCCTTCAACAAATCCAAGGCGGATTTGTTGAAGGACCTTAACGGATTGCAGCGATGCTGCCCGCCTGTGTGGCGTGAATGGCGCACACTCGTCGGTGATGCGTCCGATTCTTTGGGCTTCACCACAGTCGCGGATTTGGTGATTTTTTGATTTTCCATTCATGGAACAACGTGGAACGACGCGCATCTGCCGTGCTGCGTCCGAGCGCGGTTCAGCGCGGGGCTCCACCGCCGCCGTGAGAGAGACAATCACGGTCGGGTCTTCTGACCGTCACGCTACGACCGAACATGGTGCCCCCTTTGGGAACGAAGCCGCGGTGGCGATGGGAGATTGAGCAGGCTCAGCGGCGCGAGACTGAGAATTGTCGCGAAGTCCAGCTGTTCGCGCTCTTCGAATAAACAATGAAGCAAATTTACGAGGGTCGCGTTGTATAGCAGATGCAGTTTGAACTAAAAATATGTATGGCAAGAACGCGCACATAATTGATGTATATGCTTCAACGCGTTTCCTAATGAGTGCTGAGGTGTGGTGACGAAAATGTAGGTTGTGAGCATTCAGTCCTGTCTATCAATGTTTAAGGTGCCGGTCTGTCTCTTGGCGTGCCAAACACAAAGCTCCAATGAGCCGCCGAACTTCCGGCCGTCGCACAAAGCAAACCTTCGCTCGAGCCACGAGAGAGAAGGCCACGGTGCAAACCCGGTATGGAGTAAGGATTCGAAGGATTTGCATTTACGAGGGCTTGCTTAAATGCCTGGGAAGCTCGAAGCGCCTCACATGACATCTCACCTCAAGCGATCCAATGTCCATGTCCTGCTGCACTCTGGCCAATGGGCCCCCCCAGTGGCAGCCGTCCCTGTGTGACACAAGGTGCGTGCAAGCAACGGCCTGCAAATAATGTGCATTCGTCTGCCATGAGGGGGCCGACGTTGCTATGTGGTGTTCCCGAGTACTTTAAGGACAAATGCCACCACAAACCATTGCATTTTCTGTGGTGAAGGCTGCAAGTAAGATGCTTGTCACTTAATAGATTTTCCATGATATGGAGTTCATTTGCCCCGTTCCCTGTATAATTTAGTATTAAATTACGTCTATGCTGAATAGCTACTGCACGTATATTAATATGTTTTAATGTATTTTATTTACCAAGGTAAAAGGCTCACTGAGTCTCAAGACTCAGTTTCAGGAGGGTTCTCCTACATCGGGATGTTTGTCCGATTTCAATAATCCACGTTTGGGATGGTGGAAGAAACCAGAGCACTTGGAGAGAATCTGCCCCACGCACGTGGTGATAACACTCAAAGCTCCACACAGACAGATTCAAGAATCCATTGGTCGACAGCCATCTCGTGACCACCTCTGAGCCCGTTCCTACAAACACCTGGTTCTACTCCTGCTCAGCTTCACAGATCTAACACTGCGGGAGCGTTCGGGGTCATTTTCATCATAGACAACCATTACTCCAAATATATAGCAAATAACGCACATAACCCCATGATTCTCTTAGTTTCAGCATTTGCCACTGCTCTCTTTATCTATAAGCTGTCCTAAGCAATTCCACATTCCTATGGCGGGACACTAGTTTATCCAAAGGACAATCACTGTTAGCTTCCCACGAAGTGGTGCAAATGATGGTGATGCGACGGTAATGACATAAATGATCATGTTTCCACTTCACATGTTTATCCACTTTATTCATACAGATAAACCGAGCAAGTGAGACAAGCACAATGGAATGGATATTATTCAGATCAATGTTGCCATTTGTGCGCATCTCCGGAATGCCTTAGATTTTAGCATATCACGGATACTTTGATTTGCCAACTAATGAAATTCATTTGGGCTCTACATACGCGAATATAATGGGAATGGGTTTCCAGATTATGAAGGAAATCGCGTAATGCTTCATCCAATTTTAGATGCATGTGGTAGCTCATTCACTTGGATACTTGAATCGACACCAGGCGAACGATAACGCGACCTTGGCTGGGAATTGAACTCGTAACATTGACAACTGTGACACTGTTACTCTTGTCACAGCCCCAGCCACACTGTGGCCTCATGTATCGTTGCGAGCATAATGCAGAAGCATAGATTAGTGGAGACTCGTAAAAGAGGATTTAACACGGGCGCTAAGTCTCGTATTATTATATTTGAACAATGGCAACATTCGGTAGCAGCTCGTAACGTTGCTCGCGTTCATTAGTTGAAGAATTACAATATTACGGCGCATTTTGTGTGCACAGGGGAGCACGCGAATATGTGCTTGCAGCTCACAATGTTTGCTTATGACTTTACGCTATAGTTGAATTAGCATATGTATGTCCCAATGGGCTAGTCTGTCTGGGCTATGGAAGCTATTGCTGTTGCAATTATCCACAGATTGTTTCTATTATAGCTCTATCCATATAGCCGCGGTGGCGAGATGTTAACTACCTCGCTTGGTATACAGGAGGTTGTGGGTTCGATACACGACCCTGACGCCTGCTGTATATTTAGATGTTTCCATGTTTTCCCCATGGTCGGTTTTTGCCTCCACATTTTTAAAACATGCGACATGATAAGCCACTTCGTTGAGCTATCATTTGTGGCCAGGTCGCTTCTGAAAAAGAGCTTTATAGCTCAGTGGGCCTTACCTGATCAAACAAAAAAAACATACACACTATGAAACCTCCTTTACCAGTGGCAAAATATAGTAATAGGTTTTAACCCTTTCAAATGGGACAAAAACTGACACCTTTATACAAGGCATCATGTTTGCAATAACCACAACACAAGCAGTCAAAATGCAA